>CAUYQV010136577.1:0-25242 GCA_963574575.1 Galagoides demidoff | reverse complement strand
TGGCTATTCGAGGTTTTTTCTGATTCCATATAAAATGAAGTATTATTTTTTCAAGATCTTTAAAATATGACAGTGGAACTTTAATAGGGATTGCATTAAAATTATATATCGCTTTGGGTAGTATGGACATTTTAACAATGTTGATTCTTCCCAGCCATGACACGCTCCCAATAATTCATCTGAATTGTCAGTAGACATTAGCTCCAAGAGAGGAGGGACGCAGAGAGATGTAGAGACAAGCTATGTCTTTCCCAGGGTTGCACCAGTGGCTGTCAAGGCCAGAAAAATGGCCCAGGCTCTCATCATCACACCAGCACTGCCCTTTTAGCTCTTTCATGCTACATTTGGAATCGCTGTTCAGGAAAGCTGAACTCCTATCTTTCACAGCTGGCCCATCCATATCTCCAGGCACATGTGTCCTGCATTAATGCCAGGCAGTGGTGTCAGCCTGGGCTGACTTCCTCAATCTCACCTTCTAATTGATTTCAACAGGCAAACCAGACATGCAGCTCCAAGAGGCTGGGTCTATGGACTGTGCTTTCACTCTGTCAGCTGTCCAGCTGACAAAGAGGTTTAAAAGCATCTGTGTGTGTAAAGATGCCTGGGATAGGTAGGGAAGGGAGGATTTGAGAGATTAAATTGTCAGGAAAAACAGTAAGTGATGGATTCTCCTGGACTTGAGGAGTAAAGAGTACCAACTTCCATTGGTTTCAGAAGCATCCATCATGTGACAAAACCTTTTCTCAGATACTGCCTGGCTTGAGAGTGTAGGAATTTCATGGACTCCTCACCTACCTGATACAATTCCTTCTTTTTAGGCATAAGAAACTAACAAAAGGAAGAAACTTGCCAAAGGTCACATTAAAAATTACGAAGAATAGCAAAGGCAGATCCACACACAAATCTGAATGTGCCATTCATTTGCTGTGTTAAAAATTTCCCAGCATGGCTGTGAATTTGTCCATTTCTCCTAGTAATTCTGTTGGTTTTTGTTTTATACATAGTGAATTTATCTTACAAAGAGTCAAACAAGTTATATATTTATGGTGATTTTGTAGAGACTCTCTTGATTCCTAATATTGGACATTAGAATATTATTTTTTCCTAATTTTTGCCTTAATATCTATTTGTCTGATGTTAACATAGTACTTCTGACTTAGAATATCTCCTTCTGTCTTCTATTTTCAATCTTTCTGTGTCTTTATGGTTTTTGTGTGCCTGTATTAAACAGCATTTGGCCAAATTTTTGTTGTTATTCTGTTATTTAAATATAAATAATCTTACAATCCATGTCTTTTAATCAGTGAATTTAATTTATTTACATTTATTATGAATATTGACATATTTTGATTTGTCTCTATCTTCTTATTTTCTCTAATAGCTTTTTTTTATTATTATTGCAAATAGATAGATGTATATAACATATAAGTAAGTAATGGGGCATAATAATTTGAGACATGTGTTCCTAACACCATATTGTGAACTAGAGGATTATTAAGCTATAGAAACCCTCATACCTACTTCCCACAACTGGTTTGCATGCACTCCTAAACAATGAATTGTTTAGTATTGTTTGATTTTGACCATTATAGAAATGGTTGGCACTGCATATAGTTTTCTATGATTTGCTTAAGTTTTTGCTCAACATATTCTTTCTAAGATTCATCCATGTTATTGTAGGTAGCTATGGTTCATTAGTTTTAACTGCTATACATTACCCTATGTGTAAATAAATACTCCATAATTTATTCATCCACTCTTTTGCTTGTCATCACTTAGGTGGTTTCCAAATTTGTGCTGCTCCAAACATTCTCATATATGATTCCTGAGGCCCAATTACAAGAGTTTCTCAAGGACATATATCTTAAAGTAAAATTAATTTTGGTTTATATATGTTCAACTTTATAAGATAATTGTTTTCCAAAGTACTTATACCCATTTCCACACCCACTAGCAGTAAAGAAGTATTCCTGCTGTTCTGTGTCCTTGTCAACACTTGGTATTATCAGACTTCTTTATTTTTTTCCCAAGCAAGTAACTGTAAAGTACTATGAATTAAGATGTGTTCTTAATTTATATTTCTCTGAGGAAAAAGACCGTCTTTCAAGCAGTAGGGAATGATGAGCAGCTGTGTAGAATGCTGCCTCTCAGCTGTAATGGGCTAATGGTGCCTACATTTTAAAATGGAAGAATTTCTTGACTCAAAAGAATGGATCTTAAATAATGGATGATCATCCCTGTCACATACCAATGAGGGAGAAAGGCTAAAAATGAGAGCAGGCTTTCAGTATTTCCCACATCTATTATGAATAACCACCCTGGTTTGCCTGGAATTGAGGGGTTTCCCTGGATATAAAACTTTTAGTTTTAAAACTGGGGAAATCCCAGGCAAACCAAGGTGAATTGGTCACCTAACCCTGAAAGAACTGAAATGCTTTATTCCATGCAAGGAGCCTAATCCTCATGCACACCTACCCTAAACAGGACTGGCCTCTCTTTGGCAGATAGCAGCCAAAGTATCTTGTCTGAAGTATCTTAAGCCACTTCCAACTCACCTTTTAAAAAAAAAATGCCATCAGGAGCCATTCCTTAATGGCTAAGGTAAATGAAAAATTTCATTTCTCACTTGAAAAGAAAAATCTGGGTCACATTACTTTTTATGACAGTACATTCCTCAATAGCTGTTTTTCTAAAAGTTTCTATTTCTCTAGGCTGAGGAAATGTAACATCTTAACAAGACTTTTCAAAATTGACACAGGGCGTAAGGCCAGTCTGCCTGGGAGAATCCATCACATGCAGTAAAGTCACATTTTGCGGACATGAAGAACTAAGATGGCAGGAACCCCCATTGTCCATTTCTCTCCTTTTTACAACAGCACTAGCCAACACTTGTGTTGATGGTTTATCATTCTGCAAATAAGCTGAGTGCACCTCATGAACACAGCAGGCATTCAGCAAGAGCACACGGCTTTACCAGTTGTAAAAATATTTTGGTACTTCCTCTCCATTTGGTAAACAGTATTACATGATAACTGGCTTCTAGAAAACTAATTAGTAGTATAAATTTAGTATGTTTGGTTTATCTCAGACACTGCACATGCCGTATAATTCCAAGACCAAAGTATGTTTTTGGTTTGGCCAAAATACAGAATGGTGAGGGTTCGTGGAGTGGACCACTGCCGATTTATTTCAGGGGTTCAGGAGTTACCCTCAGGTTCAAAGCCTTTGTGTAGCTGAGCCAAGGAGAATATATTCTGTAAATGCCTAAAAGAAATGCCTCGCCTTTCCCTTTTGCTGAGTTTGGGAACATCCCTTGGTGAGGATTGGCCATTCCTTCATAAGGCTTTGGAGAAATCTTCCTGGGGCACCATCACATTGCCAGAAAATGAGTGTGTCCAAGCAAATGGAAGGAGAAGTCCCTTCTCTGTGTCTGGTCTGCAGACAGTGAAGCTTCATGTCCACTGCATCCTCTACCAGCTCTGGGGCTCCCTACTTCCTGACCAGCTGCACTGGTGCCCACCTGACTCCTCATAGGGAAAGCCCCACAGCACATTTCACCTGTGAGCAAACTCCATCTCTAAATCCTTTATTCTATTCCCTCTGGTCTTCTTTCCCTCTTTGGCCTTGGCTCCACTCAGTCACAGGGCTGCAGCCAGTTGCCACCATCCTTCACCAGCTATGCCAACCTTATGTATAGGTTGTCACACAAACTCATTCCCTCAGAGGGGAAAATCAGACTGAAGATACTGGCCCCAAGCCCTGGTAACTAGCCAGTTATCATCTGCTACCCTTCACTTTTCTTCTCGGAAATAAGTTACCCTCTGTGAATTCTACTAGAATCCTCCATACACAGAGGCTGTGGAAGCTGTCTTCAAATCAGGCACTGGTCTTACAAGTGTGACTGCCGAGCTTGGGAACCTCTGAGGCCCCAATCAGGATGATCTGGAAGGTGGGGCAGGATGATGATTATAAGTGAGTAGGAAGAAAGGAAATCAGTCATGCTGTGACATGTGGGGTGACCACAGGTGCTTTCTAACACCCAGTCTATATACCTGTGAGTACTGAAGTTTTTCTCTTAATGTAGTAAAGGTTCTTCACTTAAAAACCTGCATTTTATGCTAAGGTTATTTATTCCCTTACTTTTTTTCTGGTGTTAAAATATTCTTTAATGGATGTAGCGATGATGACAGTCAGTTGCTTAGTTTAATTTAGTTTAGCTTAGCTTGGATTTTTCGTGTCCTTACTTGGCATACTAAGAGACTGAAAAAATAAAAAGCCTATATCAATGTTCGTATTTTGTTTAAAAATTTTCCATGTAATGCAGAAATCTGGGAGACATAGACCTTGAGAATTAGGGCAAAAAATCCTGACATTGGCCTCAGCCCATGTCATCTCCAGGACACCAACCATGTAAGGACAGCTGAGCTGTGTCCCCTTGGGGGCTCACATCCTACCCTTCCCACACAGAGATTGTCACTGTGGAGTGGGGTACACATGCCTTTCAGGCTATTGGAGCCTGATGCTAGGAAGCTATAGAATTGGTCCAAGAACCCTCCCAGGGCCGAATCTGCTTATGTGATCTACAGCCTACGGATGTAACCAACACCAATGCCCAGTTTGCTTACTAGTTATATTCCTCCCTCAAAATAGTTTACGAATTGTATTCTTAAGAGAATCTTTACCATGCACATTTCTCAGAGGCTGTGCATAATGACAAATGAGGTTTCTGAGACTCAAAGTCTGGAGCCAGCCCCTCGGCTAGAGAGAGCATAACCAGGTAAGCACCCTTTGGGGAGCTCTCTTGGCAGCCAACCAGCCAACCTTCCCTGAAGCACCATTGTGTGCCACAGGCACTCATTTTCTTTCAAACTACAACAGAGGTCACTAACAAATCTATCTCTGGAAAGGAATTTGGACAACTGCCCTAAACTGGACACTTCAACTAAGACTTCAACTATTTTAAGGTGGACAATGTAGATTCCATCTTAGAGCACTATCATCATTACATGGGTGGAGGTTGCCCACCTCAGAGCTACCGGGAGCACGCTATGTGCCGGGCCCTTCCTCACAACCCAGACCTTACCTCTGAATGCAGCAGGCACCCAAGAATTGTGTTTTAAAAGCATGGCCTGTGGTGATTTTTTTGAACATGATATCTAAGAACAAATTCCATGGAATGAAAGATAGAAAATGGGTTTACATGTGGAATAATCTCTTTGTTTTTCTCCTTCTAGACCCAGGAAAATACTTTCTTTCTTATCTTTAAAAAAACTTTTTTGGTTATTATTATCAAAAAGGCACCCAAACAGGTTTTTATCAGAGGACTGTACTCAGAAAGTCTGGAGTGAACTGGGATGTCTTAGTACAGCAGCTGGGCTGCAGTAACAAGGTACTATACACCGAGTGTCTTAAACACCAAAGATTTATAATATTTCTCACAGTTCTGGCATCCCAGAGTCCAAGCTCAAGGTGCCAGCTGATTCAATTCCTCATGAAGACCCTCTTTCTGGTTTTCCATGTGCTCACATGGCAGAGACAGCAGAGAAAAAAACAATCTCTCTCATGGCTTTTCTAAAAAGGACACTAATTCCATCATGAGGGCTCCACCCTCATGACCTAATCACCTCCTAGAGGCTCCATCTCCAAATACCATCCCCTTGAGAATTGGAGTTTCAACATATGAATTTGGGGTGGGGGTGGACAGCCTATAGCCAGGGTCTTGCTGGAGAGCCATAGTAAAGAACAGGGGAGTCTTGAGGTTACCCTCCCTAGTCCACATCCCACTCCTGATTTTCTGTGACTGGAGACAGGATAAAGCAAGGAGTTTCCTGCTCCCTTCATCTTCCCACATTTTCCAGAAGGAAAGTGGCACCCACACTACTCTGCTTTGCACCGAAAGATTCAACAGGACACTAGCACCACCCATATGATTGGGCGAGTCATGAAAGGTTATAAGAATAGTGGTCATAGCGAGGTGGGATGTGTGAATGGGCAGAATGGATTCCAATTTCCAATGTGAGGGCATTAAAGAACCTCTTAATCCTTCAAGGCTTCCCTTACCCCTCTAATCTGAAGTAACCTGGGACCTCTTGGGTCACCACGTCCATGGTATAAAGGCAGAATAGCAACATGAAAACAGAAATAAAGACTGGAATTAAAACCCCTGCTCAGACCACACACTACTCCTGTAACATCAATCAAGGGACATCTCTGGACCTCAAATTTGGCAGAATTTGAGAATTCTGCCACCTTAACAGAATTGGCACAGACATTAAACAAGATAACACATAATAAGTTTCTGTACCACAGTTGGCGCTAAATCAAAGGTAGGCCAATAAACGGGTTCACTGCGACATTATTCTCAAGGCTGTCCACGCACTCATGGTGCATCCCAAACTCAGACTTTCCACCTTATGTTTTCCTTATATTTTCTCCCTTCTCATACCTGGGTCTCCAAGGTAGCAGAAAGATAGAAAACCATGTAATTTTTGGCCATGTAAATTTGTGCTAGTTGGACATCTTCTAGCACTTCTCTTCTAAGGCTGCCAGCTGCCTTCCTGTGGCTGGTGTCAGATCTCCAACCCTTCTCTGCATCCCCAGACTTGGCAGATGACTCATGTCAACCTTACTGAGAGGACAGAGATAACCTTTTCTTTGCCCCCTTCCCTTCCAAGCAATCCCTAGCTAACCCTCTCTTCATACTTCCATTGACTAATGGTTTTCCATCCACAAATCCATTCTGTGTCCCCCTAGACTAAACACTGGGCTCCTGGCTGCCATTCCACCACCATCCCCCTTCTCAGCACAAACATCCACACTAAGCTTACTGCAGTTATTTTCATGATGTACATCTTTAGTTCCTGTTCTCTGGCTTTTGTCCCCATCCTGACACTGAAATTGCTCTCAAGTGACCTGATAATTGTCAAACCCTGTGGTCTGTTCTCAGCTTTCTCTTCCAATGTGGCAAGAGCATGAGTGAAGGCAAAGGGAGGGAAAAAGGAGGGAACATTGATGGGGCAGCTACTCTGCTCTAAGAATTACTCTTAAATAATAAGAATTTTATATTATGGAGAGATTTTTAATATCATGCTAAGGAGTTTATGCATAATTTGGTGGGCAATTGGATGCCATAACAGGGAGTCCCTTGTATCAATGATCAGAACTGAGTTTCGGAACCTGTGGCTGATAATGGAGGGAGTAGAGATGAAAGATACCCAAGGTCTCTACTTTCCAGGAGCTCGCAGAGCACTTGAATGATACAGCTGATGTGTGTGACTTAAAGAACTGCATGAGGCATTGAGAAATCAAAAACTGAATAGATGTTAAGTGCGCTGGGACTTTAGAGGCACAGAAGGGATTATGAACACTGGACTGGTGCAGAGAAACTCTCAGCACAAGATGGACATGGAGGAAGGAGAGGATGTTAGGTGGTACCAGGGGAGGAAGAGTGTCTCAGTAGCAGAAATGATGAGGCCAGAGCAGGCACAGTGTTGGTAAGAACTGGACCCCAGCCTATGCTGCCTCCCTCTGCCATGCTTGTAATGCAGCCTCTTCCTTTTGCAGTGTTAAGCTGGTGACTTTAGGTTCCCTCTCAGGGGTTGACACATTTTTCTGTAAGAGGCCAGGCCATAAATATTTTAGGCTTTTCAGACCCTCATAGTCTCTGTCACAGTTACTCTGGCCACTGGTGCACAAAAGCAGCCGTGGCCATATAGATATGTGGGGACATAGCTGTGTGCCATGGATATTTATGGATATTGCAATTTAACTTTCACAAATAATTCTTATATGCTGTGAAATAATGTTTTCCCCTCAACCACTTAAAAATGTAAAAATCATTCTTAACTGCCAAACCATATAAAAACAGGCAGCAAGCTGCTTTGGCCTTTGGCAGCCCCTGCCACAGAGGACTTGAGCATGAAGGCCATGTGGTTGGAGGATGTGGGTCCACATCTGACCTCCGCCACCAGATGAGCACCACACAGCCTGCTTCTCTCCAAGCATCCTCAGCACAGTGGGGATGAGGATGGGGCAGCACCCATATTCTCTGGTTGTTGTGCAAACTAAAGGAGCTTGAAGTCTTGAACCCATGAAATTTACCCGGAGTCATGGAGAAGCAGCAAAGTGCAAGAAATAAATGTGTGGGAGGAAGAAACTTGAGACTTATTGCCATGAGACTTAGGATCTATCTAGTTCAAGGTCTGCTGGGTGCCCTTTGGAGGCCAGTTCCTTAAGTTCCTCTTATGTAAAGGAGGAATAATTTTACTCACTTTGAAGGGTGGGTGTGGAAACAAATGGCAGAACATATATGATTGCAGCTGGGGAAGTTAATGCGGCTCTAATTACCCTGCATCTAGATGGTGGTTTCTAACACCATTCTCCAATAAAAGAGCTGATTTTAGGGCTGCGGCAGTGAATATACAGCATGAACTTGGCACTTACCATATTTCCAGAAGATGAAAAAGTGCTCAACACACGCACACACATGCACACACACATAACATTGGCTTTATGTCAAAGGAACACAGGAGGCAATTGAAAGAAATTCAAATGTCAAAGCTTGAGCAATTAGAGAAAAAGTTAAGAAGTAGTATTGTATCATAACCCAAAGTATATAATAAATGTCCATGAGTCAATATATAACAAATGTCTATAAATAAAGAATTAGATAAATAAGTGAGAGAGAATAGATAAATCTCCCATGCAGAATAATTCTGAAAAATTAAAACAAATAGTTTGTCTTCAAGGATGGGAGCATAACCCCTCACAGTGCAGGCTGAGCCAAGTGACTGCCTTCTGAAGATGACAGTGTAGTAGGGGGGAAAAAAGAGAATCTTCCCAGTGGAGAAACTTAACAACATCATCTCAGCCTGGAGATCAAGATCAACAGCAACAGTGATGATGACAGCATGTCCCCTTGATATGAAGTGATGAGACTGTCACTTTATCTCTGTGGCCTTCCTACTCAAACCCCATTCTAGTAATGAGAAAACATCAGCCGAGTCCCACCTAAGGGACACTCTGAAAAATACCTGACCAGTACTCTTCAAACTGTCAATGTCATCAAAAACAAAGAAAGTCTAAAAAACTATCATAGCCCACAGAAGCCTCGGGAGACATGACGAATAAATGCAATGTGGGGTCTTGGAATGCATGCACACACATAAATAAATAAGTAAATAATAGAGGAATTCTAAAGACATCTGAATGAAGAAGTATGGACTTTAGTTAATAATAATATATCAGTATTGGTTCATTAATTGTGACAAATGTACCAGACTAATAACATGTTAATAGTAGGGGAAACTGGCTGTGGGATATATGGGTACTCTCTGTTTTATCTTTGCAAAGTTTCTATAAATCAAAAAGATTCTAGGTGGAGCGGAAGTCACTCCGTGAGGCAGTGGTGACAGCGGCGGCGAGAGGATGAACAACAAGTTCGACACCTTGAAAGATGATGACAGTGGGGACCATGATCAGAATGAAGAAAACAGCACACAGAAAGATGGTGAGAAGGAAAAAACGGAACGAGACAAGAATCAGAACAGTAGCAAAAGGAAGGCTGTTGTCCCTGGACCAGCAGAGCACCCCCTGCAGTACAACTATACTTTCTGGTATTCCAGGAGAACCCCTGGCCGTCCTACCAGCTCACAAAGCTATGAACAGAATATCAAACAAATTGGCACCTTTGCCTCTGTGGAGCAGTTCTGGAGGTTTTATAGCCACATGGTACGTCCTGGGGACCTGACAGGCCACAGTGACTTCCATCTCTTCAAAGAAGGAATTAAACCTATGTGGGAGGTGAGGATTGAGGGCCTCTGCCTACTTTTTCAAACAAAGAAACAAAAAAAAAAGAAACAGTTTTTTTTTCTTATTTTTTTTTAAGCAAGTGTTTGTCAAGTCTTCTGTTAGCTGGGCACGATGTCTCACATCTGTAATCCTAGGGAATCCCTACCTCTGGGAAGCTGAGGTAGGAGGATTGCTTGAGGTTGGGAGTTTGATTTTGGGAACCTGAGCAAGAGCAAGACTCCGTCTCTCTATAAAAATTAGAGAAATTGGCTGGGCATCATGGCACACACCCATAGTCCCTGCTACTTCGGAGGCTGAGGCAGGAGGATTACTTGAGCCCAGGAATTTGAGGTTTCGGTGAACTATGATGATACCGCCGTACTCTATCCCTGGCAACAGAGTGAGACCCCATCTTAAATAAATGAATAAATAGCCTTCTCTCAAAACTGTATCATAAATTGGTATATCCTTGGAACCTGGACCTCTGCAGATAGGTACCAGTGCCACTGCTTGAGTTGATGCTAATTGGTTTTTAAAGATTGTCTTATGACTAAAGTGGTGATATAACATTTTAAAGGACTTTTTTTTTTTTAGTAACCCTGTTCTCATAACACTTGTGTATGTATGTTTATATAGTACATATGATCAAAATTGGTAAGAAAAATAAGCTGAAAGGCAGTAAGCTGAGGTCTATGATCTTGTTGCCAAGCCAAGAGTTGGTCACACTCTTGCTGTAGTACATTTTTGATGCCAGAGCAATTTTATAGAAGATAAAAGTGGCCACACCTGCCACCCCGCTCATTCCTGTCTTTCACAGCTTTCTGTTGATCACATGATCTCACACCTAATTTACCTTTCAGTAGGTTGTATTTTCCATTACCTCTAAATCCTCCCTTCCCTGCAGCTGGTCCCTCCTGTCTATAGTGCCCTTACTCACAATCAGTTTGTGCAAAGACATGTTCTTGGTGCCACAGTTCCCTTTGCCTGCTTCCCCTGCCTTACTCTTATTTCCCTCAGGATCCAGCTTAAATGTTTCCTTTTTTTTTTTTTTTATGAGACAGAGAGCGTCACTTTCCTACCCCTGGTAGAGTGCCATGGCATCGTATCTCACAGTAACCTCAAACTCCTGGGCTCAAATGATTCTCTGGTCTCAGCCTTCCAAGTAGCTGGGCCTACAAGCGCCCATCACAACACCCAGCTACGGGGTCTCGCGCTTGCTTGGGCTAGTCTTGAACATGGGAGCTCAAACGATCCACTCGTCTCGGCCTCCCAGAGTTCTGGGATTACATGCGTGAACTACCGCACCTGACCTTTGTTTCCTCTTCTTGAGTTTTCCACCTGTCTTATTGTTCCTTAACATATTGTGTACGTCTCTATTACTGCACCACTTGTAATTATAGCAGCATCACTGTGATTAATTTTCTTGTCTTCTCTACTAGGCTGAATCTAGGTAGAGATTGGGGCTTCATGTCTTTTTACTTGATATTTGGTGACACTCAAAATATGTTTAGCAAATGAAGAGTAATCTGTGCTTGAAATGTGACATTGTTTCATTTTGATTCCTGAAGTAACTCTAATAAAGAGGGATTATTTTTAAAAGGTTTGTTTAGATATTTTATAAAATGACTTTGGGATCCCAGCCTTGTTTTTCTTTTGTTTTCCCCATTTCTTTTCCTCCTAGTGCTATTGCCATTTTTTTCTATAAAGTTGAATAATTGGAAAGTGATAAGGCTTCTTCATACTCAAAGGATTCTTGGCCTTTAACTTCAATGCTTTCTTTTTACAGGATGATGCAAATAAAAACGGTGGCAAGTGGATTATTCGGTTGCGAAAGGGCTTGGCCTCCCGTTGCTGGGAGAATCTCATCCTGGCCATGTTGGGGGAACAGTTCATGGTGGGAGAGGAGATCTGTGGGGCTGTGGTCTCTGTCCGCTTTCAGGTAAACTACCAGTGTGGTTTCTTCTGCTGCCTTTCTTCTCCTTACTTTGGTTTGCTTTGATGATTCTGTTCCTTCTGTTCCTGTGGTAGGAGGACATTATTTCAATATGGAATAAGACTGCCAGCGACCAAGCAACCACAGCCCGAATCAGGGATACCCTTCGGCGAGTGCTTAACCTACCTCCCAACACCATTATGGAATACAAAACTCACACCGACAGCATCAAGTACGTGTTGGGGAGTGTTGGGGGGACATGTCCCTAAGCTTAGCAGAAGGAAATCCATAGATGGCCCTAGAGGAATATGGCTGCACAAGAGACTAACTTGTGGAGAAGGGACAGACCAGGCTTTCCCTCTAGGACTTCTAGCCACTTGCTGCCGTTTTCTGTCATGAGGCTCCCTGCCCACCTACCTACATTGCCAGGTGCTTTGTAATAGAGAGAGCCCTTCTGCAGAACCCAGTTGCATTGCCTGGGCTCGCTTAATTTCTACAGTCTATCTTGTCTTTCATATGCTAACCACTATCTTAAAGTGAAAGACAAAGTGCCTTTCTTTTTCTTACTACTTTTTTTTTTTTTTTAAGAAAATTTCACTAAATAATTAAGTCCTCTTCCCTTCCCACCCCTGACCCTACCTTTGCCTGTCTATTTAATCTGTTAGCTTCAGTCTGTTTCCTTTGTCCTGGGAAATTGACTACTTATCAGGAATGACTCCATTTCCTTGTGCCTAGAACTAAAGTCATAGAGGAAGCAGGATAGTATGTGTGAGAGAGTAGAAGGGAAGGCAAGCAGGAAGGCTGCAGGGAACACATGTTTTGTGATCTCCCTAGGACTCTGGAAAATGGAGCTCTCTGTACACAGGCAAAATCACTGGTTAGGCTTGCTCCTTTAGTGATTGAGTGTCAGAAATATGCTCAGGTTATTGTGAAAAGGTGTGAGGAATAGCTGTTCAATTGTCTCAAAACCAAGAGAGAGTTAGCCAACCAGGAGTCAAGACTTTTAAATTTAGTTCTCTCCTATGGCCCCATATTAGTATGTGCTTTTGAAACTCTCTTTGCAACTTTGCTTCAGTTTTCCCACCTGTGAAACAAGGGACAGTAATACTTTATCTAATAAGACTGTCATAAGGTTGATTTAATCTTTGTGACTGAGGATCCTCAGATGGAGCATGCTCTGACAGGGCCATGTAGTGTTATTGCTGTTGTCATCATCATTAGTAATGATGTCATCATTGTGTCACTCTTAGTAAAGACTAGTAGTGAGCCCAATGGTTGTGTTCAGCAGGCAGGCCATTGGGGAGTGTCTTTCCCATGTTTTCACAGTTAATGTTGTGGGTGGAGTGGGCTTAAATCAATGTAAGTGCCAGTTTTTAACTGGGAACACTGCCACAGGATTTGGTCCCTAATCACAGGGCTAGATATGACTCATCATAGCCATCAGCGGTTATTAGCCAGCCGTGGCCTTATTGCTTGCCTTAGAAGTCCTGTGTTAGTGTCATTTTTCTCTAGGCAAATTTTCCATAATCTCTGTTCTGAGTTAGAAGTAGTTTCTGCCCTCTAACCACCTTTAGTCCATGCTGACGAGATCTATACTTCATTCTAGGACTCTTGTTTTCAAAGTTCCCAAATGTTCCCCCCACCCCCACCCTGAAAGCAAGCTGTTCACCTGGATAGGAAAGGGAAAGAGGTGTTTTTCATCAACTCTCCCCTCTGCTGTTCTCCATTTCTGATACCCTAAAGCAGTTCTTCTGACTTTTGTAGAAATGTGTACAAGTCCTTACAGTCTAGGAGAGCTTGTGGACTTTTTGTCTTAGACTGCTAGAAAAACTGGCCTGCTGCTCGCTGCTTTACCCAGAGGTCTGACTCTGGCACTCCAGCCTTGCAGCTATAGATACCACAAAACCCTCCTTGAGAACCAGATGCTACTTTCCCTTGCGTCCCCCTTTCTTTCCTCTCCCAATGAGCCAACCTTTTGCACTTCCACTAGAATGCCAGGCAGGCTGGGCCCCCAAAGGCTCCTTTTTCAAAACCTCTGGAAGCCGCGGTTGAATGTGCCATGACCCTCTCCCTCTCTGGATGGCACCATCATTGAAGCTGGCGTCATCGGAGTCTCTTGTTCTGTTGGCGTGCTACCTGGAAGATCCTTCTGTCCTGGACAAGAGGAATTGGAAGAGCATTTTATGTTTTAATAACAGGCTGACACACAGCAGCTACAACATCAGCTGAGATCACTTAATAAATGGTGCTAAACTTAAAAAAAAAAAAAAGAAATCAATCTGTTTCTTCAATAAGAATTTCTGGTCTACATATATATTAAGCTCATAAAACACACGTTTGGGCAACTTTTCTCTAGCCAGTTGGTATGCAGTAGGAAAATTATATAAATGGGCATTTGTGTTATTAAATTAGTACATACAGAACTTTTAATATAATAAAGAAAATGCCATGGGCAGCACTTGTGGTTCAGTGAGTAGGGCACCGGCCCCATATATGGAGGGTGGTGGGTTCGAACCCAGCCCCAGCCCAGCTGCAACAACAACAAAAGTAGCTGTAAGGCACCTGTAGTCCCAGCTACTTGGGAGGCTGAGGTAGAGAATCGGCTAAGCCCAAGGAGTTGGAGGTTGCTGTGAGCTGTGACTTCACAGCATTCTACCAAGGGTTAATAAGTGAAACTCTGTCGCAAAAAAAAAAAAAAAGAAAGAAAATGTCATGAAGGCTATGTTAACCAGTCTGATTCTTTTTTTTTTTTTCCTGCAGTTTCTGGCCAGGGCCAGGTTTGAACCTACCATCTCTGGTATATGGGGCTGGCACCCTACTCCTTTGAGCCACAGGCACCACCCATGAATTGATTCTTATAATAAAGCTCTGCTCTGATTATCTTCTGAGATGTTCAGCCAACACTGAGGTCAGTGTCTAAGTTCAATACACTTGACTGCCTACTCTATCAGTTCTTCCTGACTGACCCCCTGGAGTCTGGCTGACAACGAACTGTTCCACTTTCACTGGCAATGATTGTCCTGCAGGAAAGTACACATAGATTTGACTAGCGTATTTTTTTCTCTCATCCAAGTACACCGGCTGACCAATGCTATTATTAAAATGCCTGTTCCTCACCTATGGATGAAGCTGAAAGAGACAGAGTGTACTGGAAATTCTGCTTAGAGAAAAATACCTAGGACTAGTTCACAGTTTTGAGTATTTTACTCTCTAGACCCATGGAAAATCACTGCTTCCCTCAGTCCTAAAAGTGGAAAAGTAAATGTATATTTATATTGTGTCACAATATGGGGAGAGGGAACAGAAAAATGTCGTACCTAAAACACTCAATAAACTAAAACCTTACATTTTATAATACATAGATATATTCATATCTACAGATACATAAATGTTAATTTAAATGTCAGTTGCACCTTCGCTATTTAGGATAAGCAACTCTCAGCACCTTAGGTAGGCAGTTTGCATTCATAAACATTAAGATTAAAATTAAGGCTAACTATTGACCTTCGTCTCAACTTCTGTAGTTGACACAAACTCTTCCAGATTCAGATGGTTTAACAGTAAAATGACGATAAGAACTGCCTCCTAATATGGTATAGCACTAATTGAGATACACTTTGTAAACTGCTGAAAGGAATGCCTTGCACCAATAAGAAGCTTAAAGAACACATTCCTGACATGAAACCATGAAAATGCTAGAAGAAAGTGTAGGGAAAACACTTGAAGAAATCGGCCTGGGTGAACATTTTATGAGGAGAACATCCTGGGTAATTGAAGCAACATCAAAAATACACTATTGGGACCTGATCAAACTAAAAAGCTTCTGCACAGCCAAGAACACAGTAAGTAAGGCAAGCAGACAGCTCTCAGAATGGGAGAAGATTTTCGCAGTTTATGTCTCCGATAAAGGTTTAATAACAAGAATGCATAGAGAACTTAAATGTATTAGCAAGAAGAGAATGAGTGATTCCATCTCAGGGTGGGCAAGGGACTTGAAGAGAATTTCTCTAAGGAAGCTTGGCACACGGCCTACAGATATATGAAAAAATGCTCTGCATCCTTAATTATCAGAGAATTGCAAATTAAAACTAATTTGAGATATCACCTAACTCCAGTAAGATTAGCCCATATCACAAAATCCCCAAACCAGAGATGCTGGCATGGATGTGGAGAAAAGGGAACACTGCTACACTGCTGGTGGGAATGTAAACTAATACTTTCCTTTTGGAAAGACATCTGGAGAACACTTAGAGAACTAAAAATAGACCTGCTGTTTGACCCTGCAATTCCTTTATTAGGTATATTCCCAGATGACCAAAAATCGCATTACAACAAAGATATTTGTATCAGAATGTTTATTGCAGCCCAATTCATAATTGCCAGGTCATGGAAGAAACCCAGGTGCCCATTGATTCACAAATGGATCAACAAACTGTGGTATATGTACTCCATGAAATAGTATGCGGCCATAAAGAAAGATGGAGTATGTACCTCCTTCATGTTCACATGGATGGAGCTGGAGAATGTTCTTCTTAGCAAAGTGTCACAAGAGTGGAAGAAAAAGTATCCAATGTACACACCCCTATTATGAAACTAATTTATACCTTTTATATGAAAGCTATAACCTAATAACAGACTAAGAATACGGGGAGGGAGGAGGGGGAGAGGAAGAGGGAATAGGTGGGGGGAGGGAGATTGGAGAGATCACTTCTGTGGTTTATCTTACAAGGGTACAAGTGAATCTTTCTAAGAGTAGAATATGAATGTTTTAACACAATAACTAAGAACATGACATGAAGGCTATGTTAATTAGTTTGATGGAAATGTTTCAAATTGTATGTGAAAACACCACACTGTACCCTAGAAGTGCATTAATCTACACAGTTGCATTCAATAAAAAAAGAAAAAAAAATTAGTGAATGGACTAATAAAGTGTGTTATATGTATACCATGTAATACTATTGAGCCATAAAAATGGAGACTTTACATCTTTTGTACTAATCTAGATGGAGATGAAGAAGGTTCTCCTTAGTAAAGTATCACAATAATGGAAAATCAAGTATGCAATGTAATACTAACACAAAACCAATAGTAAAACAATTACATGGGGTAGCACCTCTGGCTCAGAGGGTAGGACACTGATCCAATACACCAAAGGTGGCAGGTTTGAACCTGACTCTGGCCAGCTAAAAGCAACAACAACAACAAAAATGCCAGGCTTTGTGGTGAACACCTGTAGTCCCAGCTACTTGGGAGGCTCAGGCAAGAGAATTGCTTAAGCCCAGGAGTTGGAGGTTGCTGTGAGCTGTGACACCATAGCACTCCACTGAGGGCAACAAAGTGAGACTCTGCCTCAAAAAAAAAAAAAAAAAAAAGAAAGAAAGAAAAGAAAGAAAGAAAATAAAAGAAAAGAAAGAAAGAGAAATTACAAGACTGCATATAAGAAACACACAATTAAATTCAAGTGGGAGGGAGATCAGAGGAGGAAGGAGGATTGGTGTGCTCTCATCTACCAGGAACAAACAGCATACTCCTGGATGAAGGGCTCAATTCAACTTGGACTTTGCCTGTCAAATGCAAACAAGGTATTCTAATCCTTTGTACCCTCATATTAATCTGAAACAACAAAGCAAATCCCAAATGGCAAAAATATTGATTGTGCTTTATTTCAACACACTTTTGGAAATTCATATCTACTACTCTCAGGTGATGCACCTCACATCACTAGCCCTGTGCCCATTCACTCCAGTTGAACAAGATTATAACTTTTTTTTTCCATTTTATTCTTTGCACTGTATTTGGTTTCACCCTTGTCCCTTTGGTTTTTTTTTAATTAAATCATAGCTGTATACATTAGTTCAGTCATGGGGTATAATATGCTGGTTTTATATACAATTTGAAATAGTTTCATCAAACTGGTTAACATAGCCTTCATGGCATTTTTCTTAGTTATTGTGTTAAGACGTTTACATTCTACATTGAGTAAGTTTCACATAATAGCTGATTGGAGCCATTTATGACAGGCCTATAGCTAATATCATACTGAATAGTGTAAAACTGAAAGCTTTTTCACTTAGAACTGGAAGCAGACAAGGATATCCACTGTCACCACTATTATTCAACATAGTTTTGGAAGTTCTAGCCATTGCAGGCAAGCAAGAGAAAGCTATAAAGGGCATCCAAATGGGGGCAGAAGAGATCAAACTCTTGCGCTTTCCTGATGATATGATCTTATACTTAGAAAACGCCAGAGACTCAACCACAAAACTCCTGAAAGTCGTTAGGAAATACAGTGATGTCTCAGAGTATAAAATCAATGTCCACAAATCAGTAGCCTTTGTTTATGCCAATAACAGCCAAGTTGAGAAGCAAATCAAGGACATAATTCTCTTCACAACAGCTTCAAAGAAAATGAAATACTTAGGAATATACCTAACAAAAGAGGTGAGAGATCTTTTCAAAGAGAATTATGAAATCCTAAGAAAAGAAATTGTAGAAGACACTAACAAATGGGAGAACATACCATGCTCTGGGAAGAATCAACATTGTCAAAATGTCTATTCTACCCAAAGCAATCTACAGATTCAATGCAAACCCCAATAAAATACCAACATCATATTTTGAAGAACTGGAAAGAATAGTACTTTGTCTTGTATGGAATCAGGAAACAACCCTGTACAACTAAGGCTATTCTTAGTAATAAAAACAAAGTTGGGGGAAAAAAAGTTGGAGGCAACACCCAAACATACTTTACGTTAGCTTACAAGTCCATAGTAATCAAAACAGCATGGTAGACCTAGACATATGAAACAGAATAGAAAACCAAGAGATGAAACCAGTCTCCACTTGCCATCTGATCTTTGATAAACCAAACAAAAGCATACAGTAGAGAAAAGAATTCCTATTCCATAAATGGTGCTAGGAGTCCTGGATAACACATGTAAAAGACTGAATCTCTTTCCTTACCTTTCACCCCTCACAAAAATTGACTCAAGATGGATAAGAAACTTAAATCTAAGGCATGAAACTGTTAAAATCTTAGAAGAAAGTGTGGGGAAAACTCTTGATGATGTTGGACTGGGGAAAGATTTTATGACAAAGACTTCAGTGACCATTGCAACAAAAATAAAAATTAACAAATGGGACTTAAATAAACCAAAAAGCTTCTGACAGCTAAGGACACAACAAGTAAAGCAAAAAGGAAACCTTCAGAATGGGAAAAGATATTTGCAGGGTATCAATTTGACAAAGGGTTGATAACTAGAATCTACAGAGAACTCAAATTAATCAACAGAAAAAGTGTAAACAATCCCATCTCCCCCTGGGCAAGAGATATGAACAGAACCTTCTCTGACAAAGACAGATGAATGGCTAACAAACATTTGAAAAAATGCCTGTTGTTCCTGATCATCAGACAAATGCAAATCAAAACTACCCTGAGATATCACCTAACTCCAATAAGAATAGCCCACATCACAAAGTCTCAAAGCTGTAGATGCTGGCGTGGATGTGGAGGGAAGGGAACACTTTTACACTGCTGGTGGGACTGCAAAATAATACACCCTTTTGAAAGGAAGTATGAAGAATCCTCAACTCAAATTAGACATCCCATTTGATCCTGCAATCCTATTACTAGGCCTCTACCCAGAAGAAAAAAAAATTCCTTTTATCATAAGGACATTTGCACTAGACTGTTTATTGCAGCTCAATTTACATCACCAAAACATGGAAATAACCTAAATGCCCACCAATACAGGAATGGATTAAACACGCTGTGGTATATGTATACCATGGAATACTATTCAGCCATTAAAAAAGATGGAGATGTTATATCTTTTGTATTAACCTGGATGGAGGTAGAACACAGTCTTCTTAATAAAGCAACACAAGAATGGAGAAGCAAGAATCCAATGTACTCAATTCTAACAGAAATGCAGTAGATGATCTAACACAAAGGGTGGGTAGGGGAATGGGGAGAGGGGAGAAGAGAAGGGGATGGAGGGTCACAGGTATGACGCACCTCTTGGGGGCAGGACACAAGAGGGCCTTTACCTAACAACTGCAATCAGTGTAACCTAATTCTTTGTACCCTCAATGAATCCTAAACAATAAAAAAAATTACTAATTTTTTTACAAACATGCATCATTTGAAAATATGTGTTTTGATGACAGATATTAAACTATCATTTTTTGCTTAGTATATGTTCTGAGATTAAGGAAAACTAATTGTGGAACCCATTTAAATTCTCCTTCCTACGTTTTATTAATCTCACTTCTGCTTGAGTGTAAGTTCTTCATTCAACATTGATGTCAATGATTATATTCTTCAATCCAACATTCCTGTTTCCTTGAAACATAAAAAGTTGTTATTGTTAAATTCAGATGCTAATGGATAAACATTTTACAAAAATCTTTTGATATTCCTCACACACTCCCAGAAAACCAGCAGCACAAGGAGAACCTGCCCAGGAAGTATTTTTATGTGCTTGCTGTTTTCTACAAAATTATGAAGTCCAGCTAGACGAAGATAGTGTATGCAAACTGCCATTTATAGATTGAGCACCAAGCAATGGAATGACCAGTCAATAGTTTGTCTGAATTAGTTAAATGGCAGAAATAATTGTCATGTTATTTCTGCCCCCATTATAGTTGTTTGGGTGAATTGCTAGATTTGAAAATCTTCTCCCTTCAGTACCTGAGGTTAATGTTGATCACAAACAACTCTTTTGACATGACTATTCTTGCTGTGAACAGAAGGGAGGCCATTTGCTGTTACCTATAGTGGAGCCTGCTGGAAAGAGCTCACCAAATTAACTTGTACTTGGATTATTCCCGATGAAACTTTTAATGGTCACTGTAAAGAAATAGTAGGCTAGAGTATGCTCCAGGGAGGAGTCAGGGAGTTGAAGGGTGGAGGGGGCATCTGCCTGTAGTCAGTGAGTGCAGAGCTACATGGGTGCAGTAAACAAAATCGGGGTTTGGGACTTAGCTCCTGAGTCTGTTTTAGTTTGCATTCCCATCAAAATGCAGTTATATATTCTCTTATGTTGGACTGATTCATCATGAACAGATTAGCTCACGATGATCTTTTTTCTTATCTCCCTCCTTTCCCACTCCCACATACATTTTTCTCTATGTTTTTAACTTGTGAAGTTGCTTTGAAATTGCTCTCCAGATGGGTTGAATGTGGCTTAGTGGATCTTTAATTCCACATGCCTGTGGATCGCGCCCTGTTCCTCTGGTGTCCCTGCTAGAAAGTTCTCAGTCAGTGCTATGCGAGGCAATCCAGTTGGATCTAGTCTCTGAACCAGTCTGGTAAAGCAACAAGAAACCAATCCAACAAACCAGAAATGATGGTACTCACATTTAAGGATGCTGTGAAGTGGCAGGTTAACAGAGGTTCATCACGACAATTTGAGAAATTTCTTATTGCTTAGGATGTCACTCTGTGTTTGACAAAAGAAATTATTCTGATGGAGCTAATTAACAAGCTAGCTTTGAATGTCTTAGCAGTAATGTATTCTTTCTTTGGTTTCACCCGTACGTATTATTTCCATTTCCCCCCTCAGAAACCTGTAAGCTAAACAAAGCCGCTTTAATTGAAGTTACAGGCCTATGTCACAGGAGATTTATAGGGTAGGTGCAAGGACAGAACTGCATCATGTCATTCAGTCGACTGTGGCGGCATTTCTCCCAGGTGCCAGCCCAGGAACAGACCCACCAGAAAGCATGCTAGCAATATTGTCTGCTGGTGGGGTGACTACCTGAGAACATTGCAAAGACATAATCTGGAGACAGACATGCTTTCTTTTTTACCGGGGAAGTGGGGTGAGAAAGCAGTTGAAGACTTGATATTGATACCATCACAAATTAAACATAGCAAAATGGTATCTTTTCACTTGGGGAAAAAAAAACTTTAATAAAAGGAGGAGGAGTGGTTTTAATGCTGAATTAGTTTGTGGGGTTTTAGAGGTGTTTGGGGCCCTTTGGATTTCTGTAGTGACTTGCAATAGTGACATTTGGGAAGGAAGCACTAACCTTGAAATTTCACAAAAATCCACTTTGTCTGGATGAAGACCTCTGTTTTCTTTGCCTGGATTTGTTTTTAAACAGCTATCAGCCAGTTCTCAATTACTATGTATCATTTGCTATAATGCCTTCATTTCTAGTCTTCCCCATACATACTGAGAAAGGTGCCTATACATCAAATGTATTTATTAATATTATATCGTAAGATTGTCATGCCAGTGGTCAATGTGAATTATAGGAAACAACTGATCAAGTACGCTTAATTCTGAACCATATCTTTCTAATAGCATAAACTAAGGAAATGTAAATCAATTAATTTGAAGGTCATATAAATCTCATAAACATCAATAGTTTTTCATATTTTTGATAAGGAAGGAGCAGGAGAGTAAGCCTGGGCACCATGCCCACTTTGTCTCATTTTTTTTTTTCTTCTTAAGAGTTTGCTTTCCTAAAGCATGAAACATGAAGGGGTGAGGGTTGGGTGTGTCGGCTCACGGCTATAATCCTAGCATTCTGGGAGGCTGAGGCAGGCAGATTGCTTGAGCTAACTAGTTTGAGCCCAGCCCTGAGCAAGATCAAGACCCTGTCTCTAAAAATAGCCAGGTGTTGTGGCAGGTGCCTGTAGTCCCAGCTACTTGGGATGCTGAGATAAGAGAATCACATGAGCCCAAGAGTTTGAGGTTGCTGGGAGCAATAACACTGTGGCACTCAACCCCACGGCAACTGAGTGAGACTCAGTCTCAAAACAACAACAATAACAACAAAAACAGATTATAAAAACTATTAGAAAAAAAAGAAGAAGTGATGGGAGGTAATCAGAGTCATAAACTGTCCTAGGAAGACCTGATGCATCTAAACTAGTTTTGACCTTAAGCTGGGCAGTGGCAACCACCAGTGACGTTCACCATTAGCAGTTCCACCCACGTCTCTAAGGAAAGTTACAAAATTCACAAGAAAAAATTAAATTTTTTTCTCTTTCTTTCTTCCTTCTTACCTTCCTCTCTTTTCTTTCATCCCTTCCTTCTCTCCACCTTGCTAGTTCTTTCTTTGTGTTTTCTCAGTTTAACATATTGTAGAGCTTATACAGGGGAGATATTTGTGGGCAAGGCTCTCACCTATCTGAGCTAATGCTATTCTCTCACTTTCCCCAACCTCTTCATTTAATTTCCTAGAGAGGGAAATAACTTGAATTAGCAATGTAGCACTCCCCACACCTCACTTTTGGGATTTAACGTATTCCCTCTTGGAGGTGCTGATTCCGTGGAGAATACTTGGCAATGAAAATCCTCTATGTTGAAAATTATCAAATAACAAGAGTTCTCCTATCATCAAGAATATAAAATCTGGGCTGGGTGCTGTGGCTCACGCCTATAATCCTAGCAGTCTGGGAGGCTGAGGCAGGTGGATTGCCTGAGCTCACGTGTTCAAGACCAGCCAGAGCAAGAGTGAGATCTCCCCTCTAAAAATAGCTGGGTGTTGTGGCAGGCACCTGTAGTCCCAGCTACTCAGGAGGCTGAGGAAAGGGGATCACTTGAGCCCAGGAGTTTGCAGTTTCTGTGAGCTATGACTCCATGGCACTCTACCCAGGGTGACAAAGTGAGATTCTGTCTCCAAAAAAAAAAGAATATAAAACCTAATAGAAAAATTAATATTTTCATCAAAGGTAACTATCATTAAAACATGTTCTTAGCTGCACAATTGTCTTCTACCATGATTCATTGGGTGCAAACTACAGTTACCTTCATTTATCTCTCCTGGAGATTATAACCAACATTTATTTTAAAGCATAGTTTTACAAATGTTTGATTTTGAAATTGGTCAGTGTTTAAGGAGTTCTTTCTGAATGCTGTTGCTAGACTCTTTCTAGCTGAGTAATCTTTTTTTCTTACTAACTTGTACCAGTAAATTTGTTCACAAGAGTAGAAACATTGCCTACCTGTAATAAACATCCCTGAGAGCAGTCGCTGTCTGTGGAGCAGTGCACTTTGATGGAGATTATTCCATTTTCAGGGTTGCTGACCTTTTATCTCTTTATTAGTTGCTATAGTGATGCCCTGAGCTCTGCTTAATAGAGCTTTACTAAAATGAAGACAATAAGCTTTTTACTGCTAACATATATGTTGATGGTTCCAAATAATACCTATCAAAATAAAATTGAGTCCTATAAATATATTTAATAGTGGAATATTATTTTTTTAACAATGTTTAAATAGATGTTTACGTAAATTGCAGGAGATTAAATGCATTCTGTGGCTTTTTTAGAAAACCTAGAATACCTTCATGAGGACATACAAATCATACAAATAGAGGTACAGTTTGAAAGATCATTGTAAAATAGATGACAAAATTCTTTTATAGCAACACTTTAGAAGTAGCAAGTACTTCATAGTTAATAATTTCTAAAGCAAAGTCAAAGCACAGAGTTCTTTTAGCACCTGTTGTAAAAACGCTCCAGCCGAACCTCTCCTCATATGCTCCTGTACAACTTCTAATGAATCTTAAAACACTCAGGGGAAGGAAAATTGGTAATGGGTTAAAATTCACCAGGCAGAAGTAGTCGAACAGCATGGGACATGTTGGTTTCTGAAGTTCACTTAACAGATTTAAATCTTTTACTTAGTGGTAGTATATAGACTATGATTCAAGAAACTGCTATAAATACATTTTTGAAAAATTTGATTCTTTTTCCTTTGGAATTAAATATTTGTTTTCAAATGATGTATTTTTGACACATTGTTATTCAAATGCAAATACATTTAAAATATTAAATTTTCTAGCTTTATCAATGCAAAGAAGGAAGTGGGGGAATGGTGTAATTCACAAGGCCTGTCAGTCACCGTCATTTGTTTTGACTCTAATGTGAGGTGTTAGGCTGTTGCTTCCAAGCCTGGTCTCTAACCCTGTCTCTGGCCTATGGAGAGTCAGTTTGCTCAATGGGCAGGGTGAGGAGGTGGCAGCCCATGGCTGGAGCTGGGCTTCTCTCTCTCTCCAAAACCTGATTCTTCTACTTCTCCTTGACGTTGGAGAACATGTCTCCTCAGTTCTATTCCCATGTCAAATACAACATGAGGTTTACTGAAAACAAAAGTCAACATCTCAAATGAGGACAGGGGGATGAAATTGATGCTGGGGCTGTCTTTAGTGAACAAAAAGGAAATGAACAATGTGTCAGCTTCAAGTGTAAAAATACCTTATTTGAAAAACACAGGAAAATCTGTCATCATAGACTTTTCATATATCACTTTTTTTCTAAATTAGAAAAAGGTTTCTTAAATGCAAGATGAAGTTAAAGTAAAAAAAAAAATTGGCTGTATGTGTTTTTAAAATTAGAGTTGCAAATTTAGTTGTTATTTTTTTTTTTTTTTTTTGAGACGGAGCCTCAAGCTATCCCCCTGGGTAGAGTGCCATGGCATCACAGGTCATAGCAACCTCCAACTCCTGGGCTCAAGCGAGTCTCCTGCCTCTGCCTCCCAAGTAGCTGGGACCACAGG
>CAUYQV010136570.1:0-19144 GCA_963574575.1 Galagoides demidoff | reverse complement strand
ATACAATGACTAAGCAAATGACATGAAATTTATGTTAACCAGCTTGATGAAAGTATTTCAAATTGTATATGAAAACAGCACAATGTACCCCATGTTTGCATTAATGTATACAGCTATCAATTAATAAAAAAAAAAAAAAAGTCTCCACAGCCCGGAGGCCATGATCAGATAGACTTTCTCCTGTTCTTCCAACTACTCTTCTAAGGTCAGTTACCCCAGAGACTTTGTTTGATTAACATGATGACCTTTATTCAAAGTGCAGTTCCATCCCTGGCTTCCCCATATCTTTTTGCTACCTCCCTTGGAGCCCAGAGGAACTTTGTCCCCCACCATTCTATGCTCTTTGGGCCCACTCAACTCCCTTAAAAGTCATCTACTCTTCTAAAACTGGCTGCATTCCCTCCTCACTGCTCCCCTGTGAAAAGGGTCTTTAGGCTTCAACCACCTGGCCCTTCCTTGAGTTTCATATTTATAGGGATTCCATGCACACTTGCACATTAATAAATTTGTATGCTTTTTCCCCTGTTCATCTATTTCTAGTTTATTTCAGAAAATTTGAAAATAAAGTTTGAGGGGGGAAAAAAAAAGGGAGGTGGTAAACAAGCCAATATTAAGTATATAAAAGATGTCAAGCATTGTTGCTAAGGTTTAAAGGACACTCCCTTCTCTTAACAGTCCTGGGAAGTAGCTGTGATTGAGCCAGTTTTATAGTTACTGAAGGCAAGACTCAGAATACAAGCAGCTTCTTCAAGGTCACCCAGCTAGGAAGTGCCTGAGCTGGGACTCTAACCCAAGTCTGGCTAATTCTCATGCCCTTTCTTGAGTCTCCTATTTTGTGTGGATCCCATGAACACTTGCATGTTAATACATTTGTATGCTTCCCCCCCACACTTTTATCTATTTCCTGTTTGTTTCAGCAAACTTTAAAACATTTAGGAGGAAAGGGAGAAATTCCCTTCACTTCTGTATAACCCTATTAGCTGCCATTGCTAAATTTGGCTTACAGAGAGAAAGTGATACTCAGAGGGTGTAAATAATTACCCCAATTCACAGAGCTGCTAAGTAGAGACTCTACACTGTTGAGTGCTTCCCATAGTAATGTATGGTAATCATAGCTGAATACATCATGGTGTTACATGGAACATAGCTGAATACATCATGGAACATAGCAGGCATCCAAAAGATGTTAATCTCTTTCCTTTATCTTTGTTATTTTGACGTATTGGTGAAACAAATTGAAAACACCAACATGCATTTGGAAACACAGGCGCTGGAGCACTTTTATCTACAAAACTGAAGAGTATTGTTCGTCTGGCTTTGCCATTTGATGACAGTGCATGGTGGCAACAAGGTTGCCATCCGGGTGTCTCAGGGAAGCTGACAGTTGTCTTCTGGTACTGTAACTTCTTCTGAGATCAAACGCCAACACTGATCTGGTGCATTTTTTATGAGCTGTGCA
Source organism: Galagoides demidoff (assembly GCA_963574575.1). Lineage (NCBI taxonomy): Eukaryota > Metazoa > Chordata > Mammalia > Primates > Galagidae > Galagoides > Galagoides demidoff. Next base: position 17,685 of record CAUYQV010136570.1, on the reverse strand, counting down.
CTCAGGCATGTCCAGAAACACTAGAAGTTTCCCCAGGGATATATTAGCAAACCACTTACCCTCCTCCCCGCACCTCCCAGGGTGTAGTAGTTCCCTTCCCCCTTGCACGGGAGCTTTCCTTTCACTGAAAACAGCTTCCGTTCAAAAGACAGTCCCTGGGGCTTGGCCTAAACCCTGGAGTCCACGCCTGTGGGAATGTAGACAGACGGCTCACCAGCTCAAGCTGCACTCCAGCTTCCTCTCACCCCTCAGCAAAATGAAAAGAAAAATAAAAACATAATCCCAGTCCGTTGAGAAATAATCATCCAGATTTTCTTAAAAGAGAGAAGGAAAGGGAGCAAAGCATTCTGAGAGCTGGTGACAGAGTGATCACAGCCAACGTTCTGCAGAAGCTGTATTGTCCATCAGGCCCATTAACGTCAAACATGGCTGCTTCTCTTTGTCCTAGTGGGAGTCTGCTCACTTCAGAGCAGACTATTGGATTTATTGTTCTTATACTATTTCCAAGCCTTTGTTGTTGTAGTTAATAAAAAAAAAAATCCTTTTTGTGGACAATCTCCTGACTTTCACCCTCCTCCTCCTTCCCTGGAAGATGTTTCCAATTCTGAGCAGAAAGTTAATGACCAGCAATGGAGAGAAAAAGACAGAGGGGCAGGGTGGGGACCTGGTAGATAAGGCAGCATGGAGTGCGTGAAAGATGACCCTCACTGTTCCTAAGGTTTAAAGGAAAAACATCTCTTAACAATCCTGGGAAGCTGCTGTGATTGAGACAGTTTTATAGTTACGGAAACAAGACTCAGAATGCAAGCTGCTTCTTCAAGGTCACCCAGCTAGGAAATGCCTGGGCTGGGACTCTAACTCACGTCAGAATGTCTGCCTGGAAATTATCTCCCACTTTGGGAACTTGTGCTCGTGCCTCTCTCAACTTATCTGTGCTCACGTTATTCCAGACACTGTTTGAAGTGCTTTATAAATGTTAAGTCATTTTATCTTTATCCCAATAAAACAGGTTTAGTGATCCCTTAGTTTAGTGTTGAGGAAACTAAATATACAAAGAAGGTAGGCCCCTTAAGCAAAGTCACAGAGCCAGCAGAAGCCTTTGCATCGGTTCCATTGTCCAGGCGACTCAATCTCCTGCACTCTTGCACTTTATGAGACTTGCCAGCAACTTTATCCTTGACTGATGTTTCGAACTGTGACTTTAGAGTTCCCTGATCTTTAGTCACACTCAAGGCCCAGGATACTTGGGCTGCCCTGAATACCCAGGAGCCTATCCAACGCCTTTCAATGCAGTTGAGAAATATTTGTCAAATGTCACTCATACATTTAGTGTTGAAGACACCTCTCTAAAAAAAAATATGGTTCCTGAATGGGTGGAGCATATTGTTTACTGAAACATACGAACAATTAAGGAGGCAGCCAGGAGGCACTGTGTTAGGTGCTATAAAGAACGGAGGAAAGGCAACTAAGGGGAAGGATGGAAACTCCCAGAGGAATGAAAGGTAATCCCTGGCAGAACTATTTTCTTTAGTGGAATTCTTAGGAATAAGGGTATCTTGCAACCAAATTTTAAAACACACCATGAGACATAATCTTTTGGAAAGGATATAATAGAGCAATTTAGTGAGGTTCAGGGACCCAGTTTAAAAGCCTGAGCCCGATAGTGAGGGTGGGTCTGGATGAGTGACACATCAGTACCTAGGGTGTGCCACAGAGCTGCTTACTGCAGGGCCCTGCCCTCAGCATCCCTAGAATGGAAGAGTAGATAGATGGAATATGTGTATTTGGGTAGAAGGAAGGAACAGGTGCAGCGGAGGAATATCTGTTGAGTATTACCCATTCCCTAATATGGACGTTGTCTCATTATGTCTATAGGAACTTCAGGAGGTCAACCCCATTCTACAGACGTGCCAGTAGGATCTGAGAAAGTAGGCACTGGCAAAGAATTACGTGACTCTAAGTCTACTCTTGTCCATTATTTCAAAGGTGCCTCTCTTAGGAATCTCCCAGAAGGGAGTTGCAAGTTAGGAGGTCCACTGTCTATTTACTGAGATAGACCCACTGGGGTTGTTGAGTGAGGGGAGTGGAAACAAACGCACTGGCTCAGAGCTCTATGACCGGTCACTGCGGAAAATGAAGGAGGGAGAACACTGAATCCAAAGAGAACTCTCACGACTCCCCTGATGGAAAGTCACATTCCAGTTAGTCCGTGTGTTGATCACAGTGGAGTCCAATCTCAGGACGGGGTTAGGGATAAAGTCAGCATAGGGACCAGTGAGTCACAGTTGTCGCTGAACATCTCCAAACTGCTCCCTTACACATCATGCAGCGTCATCACACAGAAAGCGCGACATTGGTGTTGTGCCTCCGGCAGACATTTCTCTGTTTCTTTGCCTGGGCCCCAGATAAGGTTATGTGTTTGTGTTTCAGGATCAGGTGACATAATAAATATGTACTGGATCTTGAAGGACAAGACTCATTTTTTTCCATTCAAACAGAGCCTAGAAATTTAGGGCTTAGCAGATGTAAGTTTCTCATTCACTCTGACTCCCGGGCATGAGCTCCGGAGGAAAAGAGTGGTTAGAAATGCCGCACTATTTCCATCATCCTTGGGTGTTCTCTCACCGGCACTCCCTCTCCAGCCTCATCTCGCCCCTCCTCCCCTGCATGGTCGAGGTTGCATAAAGTCAAAACATACTGTTGCCATTCCACTGGGTTCATACACAGGCAGAGAGGAGGCCTTGGGCTTGCAAATTCAAAATAAAAGGTCCCCAAAGACTTTTTCCATTTAGCTCTGGAAGTGTTGAGTACATAGCTCTGTTTGAAAACAGGTGCTTCTGATACTTAGGGAATTTATAAGCCTCCCACTAAATCAATGAACCCAGGCTGTAAATGCCACACTATGAAACCTAGCACCAGGAGCACCTGTACAACTGGCCCCAGCTGTGCTTGCTGGGTCCCGAATTCCCTGGAGAGAAGAGAGCTCGCATGAGGAGACAATAGTTTAAGATCGTCTCTTTTCGCTTAAGAGGTTCCTCATTTTATCAACAAAGGAACAAATAATGTCATTATGATTTGAAGCAAGATTTGGCTTGCTAATTAACCGGATTGAAATTTGTCAATATTTATTCAGTTTTCAGTGTGTCTTGTGTGTTTGGACTGAGCAGGGTTGTTATTGTTTGAGGGTAAATTTCTGGAAACCACATTCCTCACTTTGTAGAATGTGGAAAAAAGATAGATGGCACAACACAGTACTGTTCATGGTGATGCCTTCAAAAGATTACAGCAGGAGTTTCCACTACGCGATGCAATTATAAGCACCGATGTTTTACAAGTCACCAAATCTTCAGAAATAAAAGGTTATTTAGCCTCTCATAGCTCCAGATTGAGAGTGTGTGTGTATGTGTGTGCGGGGGGGGGGGGGGGGGTTGGGCATAGGCCCAGTGTTTTCCATAGTCTTGCATAGGGACTAGCCATACAAAGGGCTCAACTAGTGTTTGTTGAATGACTAAATGGAACTCAGATCATTAAGAAGGAAGTTGGTAAATTAGGGACTTATCTGATCAATATTTAATGTCCAGCCATAACCAGAGTTTTCCTGGCTGTCATACACCTCCATGTCTTTCAGGCTTGGCAGCAGTGAATGGCCATTCCGCCGAGTGCCCCATTCTTCTGAGTCTGCTCCTCTCTCCCAGCAGAAGCAAATGCGCTTCAGTCTCTTAAGAGTGAGTCATAAACACGCAGCCTGTCCGGCTTCAGCTGGGGTTATAGATGGAAACGGCTTGATGCATTGTCCTCGCATGAGTGATAAACGTGTACATCAGGAAATAAATCTAGTGGAAAAGAAAATCTATCCACATCTTACACTAGCAGTTGGGAGACTTCCACTGACAGCAAGAATTCATTGTCTTAATTTTGAGTAATCTGAGTCTTCTTTCCTTACACTCATCTTATTTTCTCTTCTACCCTCAAAAAAAGCAGTATTACCTGCTTGTTAAGAACAGTACTACCATTCTGAACGTATAAATTCACTTTTTTGCTTTTGAAACTCTAACATCTTTACCTATACTGAAAGCATGTACCCTAAGGAAATGTTTGGCACTAATGACGACAAAACAGAGGTTTCTATTTTTGTTTGGTTTTAAACTGGATTTACCCACCAGCACCGAAATAGAACTCAGGATTTTAAGAAGGAATAAAACCATGATAGATGATATGACTTAATTTAAACCCAATGATTGTATGGGGAAAGAATTTTCTCCCTTTTGGAGTAAAGGAATCTATGGCTTAAAATTTGATAACTTGCCAGAGTAGGAACCTGAACTCAGGTTTCTGTGACTATAGATCTCATCTTTATCATTAAATGTTAAGTCTCTCCAGGCCATAGAAAGGCAGTTTACTGGCATCCAGGAAGAAGTCATGTTATTGTACTTTTTGCCAGACTCCATTTCCTAGTGTAAAAACAACCACCACCACCACCTTTCCAAACACAATCTCTTATGGTAGGCAGAATAATATCCCTCCCCCGGCCAAAGGTATCCATATTCAAATTTCCAAAACCTGTGGATATGTTATCATCCATGGCACAGGGTTGCTAATCAGTTGATGTTAAAAGAGGGACCATATCTGGATTATTAGTGCTAATTTCTTATAGCAGCAATAGAAAACCAATATAAGAATCAATGGGGCTTAAAAACAGAGAAAACACACACACACACACACATGAGAAAAATACAGCCACTGAAACAGTCAAACAAGCAATCACTGCTTCCAAAGGGGTGCTATCTTGGTGCTTCCTACTGTAGTTCACTGATGAGGCTCATTTGGAAAAGAGATGACAGGGGCTCTAAAACATTAGCATGCATTAGATCACCTGGAGGCCTTGATTAAAACACAGGTTCCTGGGACTCGACCCTAGAATTTCTGATTCAATTGCTCTTGCATGAGGATTGAGAATATGCATTTCTCACAAGTTGCTCGGTGATGCTGATGACCACAGGCTGTACTTTGAGAATCACTGTGTAAGCACTAGTTTGGGGGAGGGTGCTCTAAGCTATTTGCTCCTTGATGCTGTTGGCTTTAATTCAGAAAAGTATTAAAATCCACTGATATTTTTAGAACAGCCATGGATTAGAAATACCATATTTTTTCCCCTCAAAATGCTATAGCTTCCAGAATTTCAGAGCCTAAAAGGTACAACTTCTTATTGGTTTTGCCTACGGATAGTCAATCTCCTTCAACAGAAATAGGATCCATCCAACAGATCACATGGCCACCATGCTGCTTTCCTATTCTTTCTACCTTTAACGATTACTAAGAAGAGAGATGATTTTGAGAAGGAAACAGAATCACAATCATGATCACATGAGATCTGGCTTGTCCAGGATGCAATGGCCATAAACATCAATGCAGAGATAAATTTTTCGAGCCTGAGCTGTGCCTAGTTTGTGTGCCTAGTATTGTGCTATTCCTCTAGTGTTTGTTCAGTGACTCAAAACCTCTGGGCACTGTTACTAACTGTTTAGCTGAAGCTGCATTGAGCACTTAGCTAGGTTTCTTAATTCAGCCACATACACACACACACCCCCTATGGACACATCGTGACATTTTAGAAGGATTTTCACCTTACTTAAATTTTGCACTTGTTTTCCCCTTAGAGAAAAGATTTACAATGTCTTAACACCTGAGTCCACAAAGCTTCTCTGTAGTAGCAGGAAACAGAGAGACCAGACTTCAGGGCCATTAGCTCTAGGCCACAAAATGGCAGCTTACAAAGCAAACTATTTGCTTTGGTCTGCAAAGGGCTTTAATGGGATGCCAATATTTAAAACTTGGGAGATTTGACACATATCCCAGAAAGGTGGCTTCTCTTAAAAAGCTGACAACTCTAGAGTCTGTCAAAATACTCCAGGGGATGTGGAGTGGCCACTATCCCCTTCATTTGGGGCCTATACTATCTATCCTGCCACCTGGCCTGCTGCACTCAGGCACATTACTTCTCTCTCTCCTGCAGAAATCTGAGGTTGCAGCCTCACTTGTGATCTGTTTATTCACCTCTGCGTTAGCTCCAAATTTTTCAAGGTCTAAGCTGGCCTGTGCCAACCTGTCATGCCAAACACAGCAAACTCTCCAGCTCACGCTGTCAGTCACAGCCAGCCCAAACCTAATCATCCTGATACCCAAGGAGCACACATGGGCCTGCTGGCATTTCCTCAAGGGAAACCACAGGCCCAAAGGCCCGAGAATCTGCTAATATATCCTTTTCTCTGTCAGGAGGCTCTAAGCATAAGCAAGCTGACCTTGAACCTGGAAGATGTTGGGAAGCCTCTTTGAGCAACTCTACCCTTGGTTTTGATCCCCCCACAAGGACACCAGAAAGAAAACGGGCCTTGGATCTCAATGGTAGAAGATGCTATATACAGCTGGTCTTCTGACCAATTCAATAGAAGATCGGCCTATGTTGTTGAAGGTGCCAAGCCTCCATGTTGCAACTGATAAGTGGCATTATAGACGGAGACAGAGGAATAATTCTTCCCGACCTGAGCTGGCAGTCAGTCAATCCCTTAGATGACAAGTGGCTTATGTTAGGAGAGACATCCCAGTGCCTGCAGGTATGACTGACACCTGTCAAACTCATTGCGCTGGGCAATCTGCCTTGAGAAGAGTCTACAGAAGTCAGTACTCCAGGCTAAGTATTTGTTAAAGAGGAAATGTATATTTCCTTTCAATTGAATGTCTCTGTCTTTAATTTTAAAGAGCCCTTTTCTCCTGGAGAGTATGGGGGGGGGGCAGGGACCTGCATCATCATTCCCTGGAGTACCAGCCATACCATATTTTACCTTTTTACTGGCTGCACTTAAAAGGGCACTCTCTTTTTTCATCTTCCCTCACAGAGAGGCCTCCTGAATAGTTTTGGTGGTTGCTCCTAATTCCCTGGTCCTTTCCTATGTCTGACTTTTTTTTTTTGCAGTTTCTGGCTGGGGCTGGGTTTGAACCTGCCACCTCCAGCATACGGGGCCGGCGCCCTACTCCTTTGAGCCACAGCCACTGCCCCAATATCTGCCTTTTTATTTTTTTATCTGCCTTTTTTTAAAAAACATAAATCTCTAGCTTCGAAGAGTGTGTGTTCTGTTGGGACCTTTGCTAAAAGAGTTTTTAGGGTTCTTTCACTTGTTTACTTTTCATTAAAGGGAACTACATTTGACTCACTTCTAATACTTAAATAGATGGGACACCCCAGGGAACAGAGAGAGCTTGCCAAGAGGGCTGTAGGGCCTTTCTTGACAGGGATGCTTGTTGGGTTGGGCCCTGCAGGCAGACGGAAGGAAATACTATTCCAACTATTTGATAGAACAGCAGGCCAGACAAGGAGCCTTTCAGTTTGTTCCTCTTGTCTTTGAAATAGATACTGTCCAATGTGTGCCTCAGGAGTAAATTAAGTCTGGAGAAAGATGCTCTCATAAAGAAAGGAAGTGTGTTCTTTTAAGAAAACGTTGAGACTTTTATTGTGGCTATTAAGGAAGAGTCTGAATGTTTTGGTTGATGTACTTTATTACAACTGCTGGAATTTTAGGCACGCTCATTTTTATAGTTTGGGATTGAGAAAGGAAAACAATAAAAAAAAAAGCAGGCTTTGCTGTCTGGAATATGACCTGGCACTCCTGGCAGCGTCCTGTCTCCTATTGGGCATAGGCAATGTTGCAGAATACCAATTCCAGATAAGGTCACCCCAAGACCATGACAGAGTAAGAGCAAATATGCCACTTCTTAATTTGATCTGTGCACAGAAGATAAAATCTTCTTTTGGCCAAAGCCAAAAGGTCTTTGGCTATACGCATTAAGAGTATAACTAAGTTTTTTCCAGAGATAGATGCCAATTCCACAGTTAAAATCCCAAAGACTTCCTGCATCCTTCAAGGCACTCCTTGGCAGGTACACAGGGTCCAGAGGATCTGCCCTCCCTCTTTTCTACCTCTTATTTCCTTTATGGATAATCTCAGATCTATAATTTAATCTTTTCTCCTTGTAGTGGATTAAATGATGGCTCCTCAAAAGGCAAGCCAGGAATGCGTGAATATAACCTTCTTTGTGAAAAAGGTCTTTGCAGGTGTAATTACACTAAGAATACTGAATTATCTAAGTGGGACTTTAAGCCAAAGAAAGATAAGTATCCTTAGAGAAAGAGAAGATCCCAGCAGAAAAGGAAAAACACAGAGGACAAGGCAGTATGAAGACCGAGGAAGATATCGGAGGGACATGTTCACTAGCCACCAGGCGCAAGGACAGAGGCATGGAAGGGACAGGCTCCTAGATCCTCCAGGAGAAGCTGACCTTGGTGACACCTTGATTTCAGACTCCTGCACTGTGAGAAAAGAAAATAAATATCTATGTTTAATTCCACCAAGTTTGTGGTAATTTGTGTATGAGACAAGTAATACACGCCTTCTCCTGCTCCAGAGAACCACGTACCTGCCCAAGCTAATCTCTCAGCCAGAAGTCCTTTTTATTTTTTTTTTCTCTCCTGCTTGTCTAAATTCCATTTATCTTCAAAACTCAGTTCAAAAGTTCATCTCTCCTGAGAAGGCTTCTCGCACCTCTCCTAATCCGATTTACATGCCTTCTCTTGTGTTTCCATAACCACCCGTCCTTTCCTCTATCCGGGCTATTTTACTGTAGTATTGTAATCCTGATTCCCCTATTCCTCAGTCACCTGAGTGGTGACACCGTTAGGCAGGGGCCATGACTGTCCATGGGTACAAAGTTACAGTTAGATAGGAGGAATAGGTTCTGGGATTCTATTGCACAGTAGGGTGACTATGGTGAACAATATCATATTGTATATTTCCAAATATCTAGAAGGGAGGATTTTGAAAGTTCTCACCAGAAGGAAATGATAAATGTATAAGATGATGGGTATGATAAACACCCTGATTGGATTTTTACATAATGTATGCATGTATGAAAACATTACACTGTACTCCATGAATATGTACAATGATCGCGGTTAGCTAAAAATAAAATTTAAGAAAAGTTTACATATGCAGTGCCCGGCACGCAGTAAATGTGAGTTGAATGAATGAATGAGTAATTTCTTTTATTCGGAGAGTTATTTCATGTTTCTTCATCCTTCGAAGCAATGTTGTTAAAACATCTTTTACCCATTTCAGGAGATACAAACCATACTAGGAGAACATAAACCATTGCCAGAAGTCTGAATAAGACTGCTGCCGTTCATCGGAGTAGTAATTGGTTAATTTGAGTCTTGGGAACACTTTTCTCTTCCGTTCTTATTGCTCCCTCCTCACTCCCCTGATCTATTTCTATGAGTTTCACCTGTTTTCACAGACATTTGAAAGCCGAAAAGACAGATCAGAGAAAACAAGGCACTGAGAGGCTATGACAGGAGTCCCTGGGTCTCAGAGAGGCACCAGGCCTGCAAAGAAGATTTTCCCAAAGAGACAGAGTGTATATCCCCTTCTAAAGATGGCTTTAGAGAATTTATCTTTTTACCAAAAGGCATACCATTACAATGAGGAATTTGAGACAACTATAAATTCAGCCTGCTTACACCCATCTTTTCTCTAGTTCTTATTAAGTTCTAGTTCTTGAGGGAAGTGGCAATGTTGAAAGCTTGTAAGTGACACTCCAGGAGCAAGGCTGGACTAGTAGGAATGAGGCACGCATCAGGGAGAAAATTAAACAGTGCCTACTTCATACTTTTAATGACATCTATTCATACGGACACTACTTGGTCCTGAAAGGATTTGAGGAGGATTGTAAAACAGCACAGGATGTTGGTCCCAGACCCCCTGGCTTTGACCAAATGAAGTTCTGAGAGTCAAAAGAGAGGCAGAAAAGCAGAGTGAAAAGGGGCACCGATTCTGGAGCCAGACTGCTGGGTGTAAAACCTGTCTCTTTTACAGATGATCTTGGGCATGTTATTTAGTCTCTCAGTGTCTCAGCCTCATTCATTGTCACATAGGGATAATTCACAGGGTCACTTTATGGACAAAATGAGGTAAGATATGTTGAGCGCTTAGAAAATGCTGGACTTAAAAATGATGGATAGCAAGCCCAGAAACAATGAAGGAGGTATCAGATATACTCAGTAATGTAATTTCATCCTCACGCTGTTCTTTAGGAATTTCCCCATTTTACAGATGAAGGACTTAAAACTTAGAGAACATGTAACTTACCCAGGGTCAGTTAAAAACAGGCTGTGATTAGATATGAATCCAGTTTCTGCTGACTCCAAAGCCAAGTTCTTTTCACAACCCTGCTCCGACTGTATGATTTATACCCATTCTCCCCTAAAGGTGAAATCACTAAGTTTTTGCAAGATTCAATGACATAGTTATTGATCACTTATGGTTTTCTGGATTCTCTGTACTTCTTTTTCTTGATTTGATTCTACCTCTCTTTCTACATAGAGTCCAGTGCCTGGCATGACTCTAGGAGAGGTCATAGATGGGCACTGTGTTTCTTTGTCCTTCTTCTCTAAATATCAAGTCTTTAGACAAAACACCCAGGGGAAAGACGTTGCAAAACTAGAATGCACAATCCCCTTAGCAGACACATTTTAATGATGCTAGTTGAGCTTCTGCTGATTTGGAGAGCACAGGGACCACCATGTGTGACAGATGGCTGTGTAGAAGGTACCCTATTCCATCTGTAATCCCACCACACTCTTGAAAGCATTCCAAGACACAACTGAAAGTATAGTACCCATTCTGGATGCATACCAGGCACCTTTTATAGCCTTGCTGTGGGGGTACGCCTAAATCATCCCTGTAGACCTGCCTTAGGAGTCTCTGTGGTTGAACAGAGACTGGTCATAAATCCTTGGCGTCACCTCTTAGCAACTGTGTGATTTTACCTGTGAGCAGCGCTGAGTGATTCCTTTCACCATATGTTTGCTCTAAGGGTTAAAGATGATAAAGGTGTACAGAAGGCCTGGTAGATACAATGTGCTCAATGGGTCACAGGTATTAATACAATTAATTACAAAAAGGTATAATGCTTACTGCTGGAAATGCAAAATAAATGTTCCCAAGACCAAATGAGAGAGGAGAGAAAAATAAAATAAACAAAAACTAAAAATGGGGAGGAAAAGCTTCCTTCCATCCTCGAAGCCTAAAGCACCCACCTTCTCCTCTGGAGGTTTCCATGATGAATTTCTATTTTAATTGATGCTGTAACTGATGCACGCTTCTGCGCTCACCACACACTCGCTCTCCTGGTGATGCGGTGCAGGAAGGAGCCTTTAAACCCGTCAGCGAGCATAATGAGCTCCGATTTTTCCTTGACAAGGGCAAAATTACAAATGTGCTTTTCACTTCCAGACAATTAATTAATTTGTTTACATGATTTCTTTGCTTTGTTTTGCTTCATGATTCTTTCCTCTCCACTTGCCTGATCTCAAGAGTTTATTATTAACCTTTTCAGGTGTTCCTCCAGGGTACAACAGAGTACCATTGAAGGGACATTCTCAGTTGTCATGAGTTTCAGATTAGGGGATGAAGAAAGCAAATACATAAAATATCTTTTTTTTTGAGACTGAGTCTCATTGTTGTCCTGGGTAGAGTGCCGTGGCATCATCATAGCTCACGGCAACCTCAAACTCTTGGGCTAAAGACTCAAGAGCTCCTCCTGTCTCAGCATCCCAAGTAGCTGGGACTACAGGCACCCACAATGCCCAACTGTTTTTAGAGACCAGGTCCCACTCTGGCTCAGGCTGGTTTCAAACCCCTAAACTCATGGGATCGACTTCTTTGTCCTCTCAGAGTATTAGGATTACAGGCATCAGCCCCTGTGTTGGGCCTTAAAAATAGCTGAAGAGGACCACTTTGACAGTTTCATAGGTATATATTGTACACTTCCTTTAAATGTAAGAGTGTCTGTCGTGGCACACGCGTACGACCAATGTCTAAAAAGGAACCAACTCTTTTTTCCATAGCGCCTGGCTACAGGAAACTTCTGTCTCAGTGTATGTTCAGCCACTTGAACGTGCCATATAGATCCCACATTGTCATCTTTCTGATATTCCAGTGTATTTTCTGATTCATCCTCTTACAAATTGTCCTCATTTAATGATCATTGCCTCATTTCTATTAGACGCTCCCATCTCCAGGTTTTCAACTGCTAAAAAGCCGCTCTTGGCAGGCAAAGTCTTTTCATGGGCGTTTTTTTGGTAAAGTTTTCATTTTTTAAAAAATGTTCTTTTGTGTTTTCCTTTGGTTTTGTTTTTGTTTTTTTAAACCTTGCCATGTTTTTGATTGACTTGGGGCTCTCCCATGAATCTGTGTTTTTAAGCTCTGAATAGAATTCACACAGACTTCCCCCAGGAGAGTTTCATTTTAAAGAACTAGCACAAAAAGCCAAGCAACGTTCTGATCTCTTTGTCACTCAAAGGGTTCACATAGAGTTTAGAGAGGCTGCGTTTGAACATTCATTTTATTTGTTCTATAGATACCGTGCTTCCTCTGTGCTAGATACCATATTGGACATGTTAGATACAAAACCTCTTTTAATGTATTAAGTTGATGTGATCGTCAATCTTAAAGCCCTCCCAACCAACACGCCCTTGCCTCGAAGCAACCATAGGTAATTTTTATACAAAAACTTTGTACCATCTCATGTCCTAGTCTTATGTACAAATTGGGCAGCTGACCCTATCACAATGGACATTCATGTCTGCGGCCAGAGGTTGACACCCCATAGTTTTCAACTGCAATTGGTGATCTCTCAGCTCTCTTCCAGCTCCAACTTGACGTATTTTGTGATCCTTTAAAATTTTCTCAGCAAAAGATAGAAAAGAGTAAGAAGGACGACCCAAGAGTCTCTAATTCTAGACTTTTCCCTTGCAGTGGTTCTCAACTTTCCTAATACCGCAATCCTTTAATACAGTTCCTCATGTTGTGATGACCCCCCAACCATAAAATTATTTTCACTGATACTTCATGAAGCAACCAAAATAATTTTACGGTTGGGGGTCACCACAACACGAGGAACTGTATTAAAGGGTCGCGGCATTAAGAAGGTTGAGAACCACTGCCTAAGAGGAAAAAAAAATGCATTGCAAATAAGGATCACACTTGCAAATTAATTAGATGCATTAGATCTTAACTCCTGCAAGTTATTATCAATTACTATTAATTACTATGATGCATTAAGTAAGCTGAGGATTTTTACATAAGCTGTTTCTTCAGCTATGACTAATGAGATTGGACTCTGATTATCTTTCCATCCTTTTGGCTCTTTTAAGATGTGTGACCATTATTATTTATTCACAGGATGGCCATGTTATTTTATTATTAATACATGCAATTTATTATCTTTCTCAGCAAAAAACTAGCATGAGGCCAGAGAGGTTTATGTGTTTGTGAACCTTACCTGAGATAATATGTTGACACATTTTAGATAGAACACTGGAGGCGCTAGGAGGATTTTTATAGTTTTGCAGACGCCAAAATATTCATGCATGAATGTGAAATCACCTGTCAAATTACAGAGGTGGTGACACAATAGACAATGTGTTTTTGGAGATAATAGCATAACTTGCACTACCAAATAGGGGATCTGAGCTGAACCAAGGTAAGCTCTTAAATCTCAGAATCATACCTCTTCTATGTAATTGCTGTAGTCAGAAAGCTGTTTTCTCTGAAGTCACTTTTGGTGGTAGGATAGAGGATAATACTTTATACTGAATGAAGCAAAAATATCAAGCTGAGAATTCACCACCAGCCTGTTAAAAGGTACTATTTAGGAACTTAGAGTTGGACTGCTTGCTTTAATACGAGCTCTATCGTGAACCAGTTAGGCAGTCATAAGCAAACTCCTTAAATTCTCCCTCGGTTTTTTCACTTGTAAAATAGGCATAATAAAAGTACCTGCCTCCTAAGGGTTTTATAAAAAATTAATAGACAAATACGCGCCAAACATTGGACATGGCATATAGTAAACACTAGGTAAGTATAAGAGATTATTAAAATCTAGTTTCTTGTGTTGAACAAATATTGGACTTACCTAATTGGGACACCCCACACTTCAGTGGAGTTCAGTGGACATTTTTCATGTTTTCTCTTTTTATCATCACAATTCAGGCTGCTAACTGGAAAGATTTTGCTTGGAAACTCTCTGCTAATGCCAAAGAAACAGTCCAGTAGAAGAGGACATACTGAGATATGCGGCAGCATCTTAAATGTGCATTTATTTATTAATTCAACAAATATTTGCTCACAGCATCAGTCATTGCAACAGCTTCCTCTGGATTTTATGTGAAGATAATGACACATTTGGGAAAGGACTCGGGAGAAATGGGTATAAGGAAAGATCAGAAATGTAGACCCACGGTGCCTTTCTCCCTTTTTCACGTCAGTGAACACACAGCAGATGATAATCTCTCACATGTGCAGGGTTAGCAGGCAAGGCTGCTCGTGACTGATGACGGATGACTTATCTAGAGGCTTTGTCCTCCCACCACCAGCAAAACACCTTAGGCTGAGGGGACTGATATCTCAGCATACCATGTCTTGGGTTGACATGGAGTGATTGGGACGTTCTGACTTTAGAGGCCTTCATGAAGGTCTAAGGCAATGTTTTCAACCTTTTTTAATCTCATAGCACACTTGAACCTATAATTAAACTTCTGTGGCACACTTAAGTTATGTTGATCCAGGAAAAAAGGGGGGTAAGAAACCACTGTGCTTTGAACTTCTTTCAAAAATAATTTGATTCATGATCTTTGAAATTTTTGCGGCATACCTAAAACCAGTGTGCCATAGCACATGGGTTAAACATCACTGGCTAAGGCAGGTAGTATAGGGCTCCAAGAAAGAGAATCGTCTTCAATATTTCTCATTTTCCTCTTAAAGTAACATAGTGGTTTTGTAATTTACAGTTTCTAAATATTAAAATCAATGGTTCTTTTACATGATCGAATTTGAATATTAGTACTAATCTTCTTGTTGCAATAGCCAGGATAGGCTAGGCTGTGCTGCAGTAACAAATTAAGTATCTATAAATTACACACACACGTTTCTTTCTAGCTCTCATAAATACTATAAATGCTAATACGGATCACTGGCCTACCTCCATCTTATGCAAGATCTTCCAAAGCACAGAAAAGAAATGGTAAGAGAAGAAAGCAAGATGGAGAAAAGACGAAGGTGACTCTGAATGCCTCAGCCCAGGAGTGACACATTTCACTCTTGATCACAGACCATTGATCAGAATTTGCTCCAAATATAACAGCAATAGGGGCTGGGAAATATAGATGAACACACAGACAATTAATGAGTGCATTTCTGTCCCACTTGATCAAAGGACTCTCAATTTTTAGATCATAGAAAAGAAAGGTCCTCTGTTGCTTGCCTCTTAGCAAATTAAATCTCTAGCGAATAGAGGTTTAACAGGTATCCACGAAGTGCAAAATATTATAAGACAAATATATCAAGTTATTTGTGCTCAAAAATAATACTAAACTAGCTTATCTTGGTCTGAATTTATCTCACAGCTAGAGTGAGACATCTTTGGTGTTTTACTGATCATACTAAGGGTCATACCCGAGATGAACATGATCTTATTTTCTTAATCTTGCAATCATATTGCTTTTTCTTTGACCCTATTGGAGTTTATCAAACCTCAATGTAGTATTTCCTATGAAATGTCATCAATGTTTTGCTTCCTAAATATGCTTCATAAAATTAACATACTCTAAACATCGCACAACACTACTCCTAGTCACATCTCCTACCCACTCTCTTGACCTGAATATTGTGACAAGTCATATTGCTCTGTTATTAACAGTTGTGTATCAATGTCCTATCCTTTTCTCATTAAGCTAATTTAAGTTAATTTTTCAAGGTGAAATACGAACAAATGCTTTAATGAATGTCAAATCTAAGACAACAAACTCCATGTCCTCCATTGAACAGAACACTCTTGTGGATCAACCATCTAGATTTAGAGACCACATGGGGCAGTCATACCCTTGGTTTCTACAGAGCTCAAAAATTAGGGTATGAGGATAAAATTAGCTAAATGGAAGCAAATGAGACTTTACTACTTCAAAGAGTACTGGGAAGGAGGTTGAGTGCAGCTAATTAAGCGAGTGTTTAAATACAATCGCAGTAAATGGGACTAGAGGGTTGAATTCTTATCCATCTAAGTTCTCAGAGCAAATGTGAGGATACTGACAATATTTCTGTGGGGAGATAAGAAGAAACATTAATGAGAGAGAGAAAAAACATTAATGAAAATATTTCTTCATGGTTCTGTGAGATAAACAGACCAAGTCTAAGGGTAACTCATTCTAGAGGGCCAGCCTTGGTTTGTGTTTTTTCTATATTTTCCAACAACTCAAGAAAAAAGGGGCACACTGACTGGGCTATACCTACACGCCCCATTTTCTGTTCTAGAAAGAGTCCTAGGAAAGGCGTATTCCATTCACAGGTAGGAGACTGCAGACTCTGTACAAGAGGGAGCCGCAATCCATTTCCCCTTCCTTGGTTTCACATTAATTTCATTTGCCTTATTTCTTTTCCTCAATCACAGCTAAAACTTTGAGAGCTTGTTCAAAAACCAAA
The DNA here is from genome assembly GCA_963574575.1 of Galagoides demidoff. Lineage (NCBI taxonomy): Eukaryota > Metazoa > Chordata > Mammalia > Primates > Galagidae > Galagoides > Galagoides demidoff. The sequence continues at coordinate 1,099 of CAUYQV010136570.1, read as the reverse complement.
GAAATAAAATAGAAAAGAGAAAAAGAAAAAGAAATAAAAATGAAAGTAGACACTCTGTCTTCAAATCCAGATACAGAGAGCAGAGCAAACCAGCAGAGAAAGCTGCATTGCCCTTACAGAGGCGGCACAGAAAGAACGTTCCCTTGTCCTTGGCCATGGGCCATGTGAAGCGTTCTTTCATAGGCTCCTGTTTTCATTCAATCCTGTACACCCACCCTCCACATCTCACAATGGAAATATAACTAAAATGTTTACAACTGAAGTTTAAATAAAAATAATATCATGTAATGTTTTATAGACAACTTAATTTTGCTTGGCTTTTTCTTATTAATCTAAACCATAGTTCTAAATTTGAGCATGTGGACGAAGTTGCTTTTCCTACACTCATCTTTGATAATTACTCAAATGCTTTCTGGGCAGGCAAGTATAGAAGGGACTCCAGGCAAATGTTGGTGGGTTTTAAAATGTTGCAACTGTTTTATACTTAGGAGATGCTAATGAAGAGAACTGTTACTTTTAAAGGCATATTTAAGGTATTGTTAGGCATTTCCAAATATTTTCTCCTCTGATCTCCACCTGCAAGTACAGGAAATAAACCATGAAAAATAAAGTTTTCAAGCAGCATAGGGCCCATAGGATAGCTCACCCCTGTAAACCCAGCACTCTGGGAAGCCGAAGCAGGTGGATTACTTGAGCTGAAGAGTTCAGCCTTAGCAAGAGCAAGACTCCATGTCTACTAAAAATAGAAAAACAACCCAGCTGTTGTGGTGGGCACCTGTAGTCCCAGCTGTTTGGGAACTTGAGGCAGGAGGATCACTTGAGCCCAGGAGTCTGAGGTTGCTGTCAGCTAGACTGAGGAAACAAATTAATACAAACTGAGTGAGGCCATGGCACTGTAGCCTGGGCAACAAATTAAGACTCTGTCTAAAAAAATAAAAAAAAAAAAAGCAGAGTGAACTGTAACGACGTGGTGATGTAAATAATTAAGAAACCAAACAATTAGTTACTTAAGAGTTCTGTTTGTTCCAACTATGAGAATAAACATAGGCTAGCAGCTTTCAACTGTTTGGCGTGATTCTGCAAACTGACAAAATTAGCT
>CAUYQV010136566.1:0-17211 GCA_963574575.1 Galagoides demidoff | reverse complement strand
GTTTTGATACAATGACTAAGCAAATGACATGAAATTTGTGTTAACCAGCTTGATGAAAGTATTTCAAATTGTATATGAAAACAGTACAATGTACCCCATGTTTGCATTAATGTATACAGCTATCAATTAATAAAAAAAAATAGTCTTGTTCATAAAGGAATAGACATATTCATTAACTGGAATCTTCCCAGTTCCATTTCTGTGAAGAGAGGCATCATTTGGCAAAAAATAATAGCAGATAGACAAAGTCTCTGGCCTTTGAAGGGACTTAGAAAACTGAGCAGTGAAATAAGATAGCAGTGTCTTACACCCACATTTCTGTAGTCCTCTTATATAGCTCTACCTCAGTATCCAAGATTCTCAATCTCAATCTGGGAAAAACTCGACCCACCATCACTTATATCCAACCTACTTCTCTTGCATAAAATAATCATTGACATTGAGTCAGTCAAATCCAAAAGCAAAGATTGTTTCCTTTATTTCTCCCTGTACAAATACTAGATGTTCACAAATACAATCAACTCTGAAACAGACCCAAGACATTCACGTATACATGCCTTTTTATATTTCTTTTCTATTTTGTAATTTTATCACTTTTTTGTTAACCTCCAAAGAGACTCATGACTTGCATCTTTACCAGATGTTATATGTTAATAAATGTAGACTTGAAGGGAGTTATTGTCAAGTGAGACTTTTTTTCAAAAACCCCATAGTCCTTGAGTAGATACATACTTGTCATAAACCATAATTTTTATAGAGATAATTAGTTGTAAGATATTTTACATTGTTTGGAATTCTCTTCCTGAAAATAATTCCCTTATCAATTCTGAATTTGTGTTTTTTAGGACTTACAGTTGTATGCTTATAATACCTAAACCCATAACTTTAATTTGCCTCTCCATGCATACTTTCAACATTCGGCAAGTAATTCTTACTGATAAACTTTAAAAGGCTACAAGTAGAAAATGATTTTTGCTGTCATTTAGCATATAATTCCATGAAAATTTACAATATACAATTTAAGATTTTCTGACTGTCATTGCTCTGGCATTTAAAGTTGCCATGTATTGCCTATGTGATGATTGAGCTACAGTTCCTCCACAGATTTATGTGTGCATTAGATAAGCCCTAGTGGTCATATTCTTAATAAAAAGATACGAGCTAATCTTGTCAAATATTAATATAGTGAAACTACATATGATAGAATATAAATTACTAAGAATCCATGAAAATAATCTGATTCATTTGGTTTCATGATATTAGTAATAAAGAACATTAAAGTCAGCTTCTTTTGAGAATCAACTAATTCATGTTATTTATTAAACTCACCAATTTAAATCTTTCTCCTTTTAGTTTTACATATACTCTATTTGTTGTGATTGATTCATATCTTACGCTCCATGTTTATGTTCATAATTCTCTATTTTTAACCTAACAATCATCCTTAGTGTAGCTTAAAGAAATGTGTGTTGGATATCTATATAGGGATAATTTAAGTACTTTCACCCTAAAAATATCATAAGGCCAGATGTCAAGATCCCAGATCCCAATTTTATGGTTTATTTTATTATCTGTCTACAAATACTATTTCAGAATTATACTGTAATATTCCTACTTGTTTTATATTAAATCAATGGGAGAGTGTAGGCGAACATAATTTCAAAACAAATAAATTAAATTTCTGAAAATTTACTCTGAATAAAATGTAGTACTAGTCTTACTAAAAACTATTTTTTAAGAAAGTTTTATTTACAGAGATGTATTTGGTAGAGATTTGACAGGTGTCAAAAACAATGTATTATCTGTTACATATTTGTATTATAACAATGTATTATTATATATGAAGAAAATAAACAAACAAAAGATCCTTTCTCCTTGAAGTCAAACTCTCATCTATGAAATCAGCAGACCAATGGCAGAAAATAGAGCACAAACCAACCTTTCTGCCACTATTTCCTTCATATATGAATTTTATAATTATAATAATGTTTAAATAGTAAAAAGAAGATGCAGATAGACTGGAATTTAAGAAAGAAATAAAATGATAAATAAAAAATCAAAGTTTAATTCATAAGTAAGACCATAAGTATGTGTGTTCTTTTTTATTTAAATGAGGAAAAAATGTACATTCATATTTGCTATAAATACTAGAATGTTGAGAGGAAATACTTGATATTGAAGAAGCAGAGGGATATTTTTAAGTGCTAGAATGATGAAACAAAATCTACAGAATATGTGTAGCTATAGATAGATACATTAACATGTATTCCCTAGCTTTATGCCAAGAAATGCTGCAAAATAAAAAGAAATGAGTAGCTCAGGTTTTGATACTTAAGTACCTTTTTCCACTAAAATATATCAGGGCTCCTTGAAGCAATGGGAAGAAGGCAAAACTCATCATGATAGCAGAAAACTATTACTAAAATGTAGAAGCCATAACTGGATAATAAGAAATCATTATTTGGTAACTATGATTGTTAATTTTTTGTGTCAACTTGCCTGGGCTATGGCACCCAGATATGGTCAAATATCTGATGGATATTTTTGTGAGGGTGTTTTTGCATGAAATTAACATCCCTTAATCAGTGAATTTTCCATAAAGCCGATTGCCCTCCCTAAAGTAGTGGCGTTCGTCCAATCAGATGAAGGACTTGATAGAACAAGGACTGACTTTCCTCAAGCAAGAGGAAATTCTGCCAGCAGACAGCCTTTTTACTTAAACTGTAACATAAGCTCTTTCCTGAGCCTCCAGTCTAATAGCCTTTGGACTTGAACTGCAGTCTTTAAGCCTATGTTGTTGTTGACTTTGGATTTGTTGCCTCCATGATCATGCAAGCCAATACCCTAAAATAAATATATGGATATATATGTATGTATCTTATTGGGTGTGTTTCTATAGAGAACTCTGACGGATAAAATAACCATAATAGTAATGATTAGTTCAGCAAGAAGCATCAAAAGATGCTTAAACTAGTGAGTGAAAACGTACAGATTAATATATTTGCATAGTTCCAAAGAATCTCTTTCACAAAACCATATTATATGCAAAGGGGAAAAGAATAACTTGCAAATGAAGAAACTTGGCAGGCATCACTTTAACTGACCAATGAAACTTGACAACACCAGTAATTGGACAAAATGACAGAATGTGCTTCTTGATATGATGCAATGAAAAGAAAACATCACTTCTGCAATATTCCTGCCAAAAATGCAAAACCTAATGTGAATGTAAACATGAGGAAACATCAAACAAACGCAGACTTATGGAGAGTCTACAAAATAACTGGCCTGTACTCTTCAAAAACATCACTGTTATGAAGTGTACACATAAACACAGAGTTTATTCCAGATTAAAGAGACTAAATGCACAAAGGAATGTTACATGCATCCTAGGATTTTTTTTTATTTGAACCACATTTTAGAACAATTAGAAAAATCAGAAAAGTAGATCTGTGGATTAAATAATATTATCATACTGATGTTTATATCAGTGTAGACTCACTAATCCTTTTAATTCAGTGGATTATGATTCATTATTAATATTATTTTGATGTTTTCATTATCTAATTTAGCTATTGGGAAACCTTTCAACATGACTTCTGTGACATTTTAACACATCCTTAAAATTATTTAAGACCTTCCTTATTTTTTGGCACAACAAGATGATCCAGACTCATCCTCTACTTTTCCTGATTCATGGAATTAATCATTTTCCCATGAATCTCTTATTCTTTCTAGTGGAAACTAGTATTAAGAAATCAAGTTCAGGGCACTAGCTGTGCTCATTGCCATTGGCTTATCAATGTTTCAAGGCTCTCCCAGTGACAAAGCTAGAAAATGGTTATAATATGCATACATTTATTCACACACACCCACCTACATCTATTCATAGATTATATAACAATTCATTTTGAATTATTTCTATCCATCCATGATCTATCTATTCATCTACATATCTATTAAAATTATAAGTTCATTTTGATATTTCCACTTCAAAACTACACTGCAGATTTCATTTATTTTTCCACATTTCTATATTTATAACCTCCTTCTCCAACTTGAGAAACACAGCTATTATTATCCATAATATATTTACTTATTCGTGTAATCCTTAGACACAAAGAAAGCAGTTTCCAAATTACTAACCCGAGCCCCTACAGAAAGCAAATCTACAAAATATGGCTCAGTATTTTTAGAGTTCACCCACATTTCACCACCCAGGAAATAAACTTTGGTCTAGTTAATCTTTGTTTCTATTCCATTTTAAGGTTTGTTCTTCAATCTGTTGATACTATTTTCTCTTTCTGATTAATGTTTTTCATAATATATGTTTAAGATGTGTGATATGATGTTTTAATATACATATACATAATAAAAGGACTACTACAGTCAAGAAAATTAGCATATCCATCATCTCATATAGTTACCACAGAGGAGTGGGGTGGTAAGAGAACCTAAAATTGACTCTTTTAGCAAATTTCTAGTATATGATACCATGCTATTAACTATAATCCTCATGCTGTACCTAAAAATCTCTATGGAGATATTATTCCTACATAAGTGCACCACTGTGTCTTTTGAGCCACATCACTACACCCTCCCCCCACTTCTGCCTATGCTAACTGCTATTCTACTCTCTGCTTTTATGTGTTTGACTCTTTTTTGTTTGTTTATTTGTTTCAGACTGTAATATCATGTAGTACTATTCTGTCTATGTATGGCTTATTTCAATTACTATAAGATATTCAAGCTTCATCCATATCATCACAAATGGCAAGCACTGTTGAAAAACTGAATACAATTCATACATAGAGAGAGTGACAAAAATGTATACATTTTCTAAGAAAGGAGAAAATAATACTAAAATCATATAATACTCGATATATATTGATAGCAAAAAGATGAATACAAGTCACATTTGACTTCTGCAATCACAAGAGGTGCTCAAATTGGTTACTATCAATGTCCACACCCTTCTAATTGCAATAAACTACTGCTTGAGCAATTTGACCAAAGTGTCCACTTACTTGTACTGCTCACTGCATGCGCTGTTTCAATTTCTTCCGGAACTACTACTAATGAAGCCAGCTTTCTGCAGTACAGCGCATCCTTTAAGGCTTCCGACAGATAGAAGTCAGGGGGTACTATGTCAGGAGAATGTGGGAGAAACTCAGCTGTACCTCTCATGCTATCCATTGTCCTGGCAAATTCTCATCTTGGCGAGCTCTCATGTCTGGGTGCATGTAATAATCTTGGGATGAGCACATTCCATTTTGATGGTTTAAGAACATGTCATACACTTGTTCTGCTAACTCTTGTCTCACATGCACATTGTTTGGTAGAATTCTGTGCTCAGCATATAAACTGTTCCAACAGCATAACAGAAGGAGAAAGGCATGTTGCTGTGAGAGCCGCCCCCACCAATCTTCCCTCGTGCACATCACATACAGCCTGTGCATCTCAAAGTTGCCATGAAGGGGTGCAATTATTAGGCGTGTTGGAGGTTCTGCGGCATACTCATGCCTCCATTGTCATTGTGCTTCCACAACACTTTTGAATTTCAAGTACCACTTCAAAATGGCCTTGCGCTCCTCAAACAACATGGGTTATTCCACCATTTTCTTTGTCCTTCGTGTCGCGTGGCAATGCTAGCATTCATTTGATCAATGCTAGCATCATTTGAACAAACGTCATACTACACATTGCTACCAAAATTCAACTCAAATTTGAAAAGTAATACATGATAATATCTCTTAAAATGTGTATACTTTTTTTGGCACCCCCAGTGTATGTATCTCTGTGTGTGTGTGTGAGGGCAAGCAGTTAAGTTCATGAACTCATCCTGGGAAAAGTGCTATATACCTTTAAAGTTACTGAATATCACTATGGTCCCCCTGGAAAGTTACACACTAATGCCAGCGCCTTATCCAAAGCAATTTTGGAACTCTTTTCTCTGGAATGGCCATCAGAGCTGTCATGTTACGGAAGTCTGACAATTAAGTTCATGAACTCACCCTAGAAAAAGTAGTGTGAGTTCACAAACTTAATTGTCTGACCCCATACGACAACAGTTCATTGTACACTTATAAGAAGAAAGGGAAGAAAGGAGGAAAATTTTATGATATAATGATCTCACAGTATAGTGTTTGTATAGACTTCTTTAGGAATTTTTCTGGCTTGGAATAGAAAACTTTCTGGAAAAGGGAGAGAAGTAAACCCAATTCCTTGTATGAGGTGTCTAGGGCCACAGGGTCTGAGTCTACAATATCAAATATTCATCACCTCAGTGACTGTCATTGGATTGAACCTTAGGTATACCAGTTACCATTTTCCTGGTTCATTATCTGTATAAGGATGCAGAGGCTGAGACATACTGAACACAGAACCTCCCCAGATTGCTGGGAAATCAGCCTCCAACCCCATCAACAACAGCCAGATCTGCCCTGGTAAGATGTTCAACAAATCCAGAGTTGTAGGGAAATTCAGAGTTGGAATAAGTCTAATTCCTTAAATTAGTAGTTTATAAAGAATCCAGCCTATTTTCCAGACCATTTCAAGGGTTAGAATTAACTGTTTACCTTCTGCCTCAGTGGAAATTAGCACATTTAAAACACTGTCACTCTTCTCTCTAATTAAATAGAATTCACATTTTAAAAGGTAACTTATTACCTGTGAGCATTTTTAACTCTTTAATTTTTTCCATTGTCATTATAAAGTATTAATAGGCCAGAAATTATTTTATTTTCAACAGATGATATTGACCAAGACCTAGCTTAATTTTTCCTGTCTTCTTTCCTTTGCCACTATCTCAGCCATAGGATGCTGAAAATTTTCCTTATAACATAAAGGGTAGACAGAGATATTGCTTTATTATTAATTCAGAAATTAAACTCCAAATAAAGAAATACTTCTGCACACACTAGTGTCCATATTTCATTTAAATTAGTTCTTAAATTTTTATGCACAAGTTAGATTTCAGATTTGACCAGTTGCTGAAGAGATCTTACTTTTTTTTTTTTTAATTGAGACAGAGTCTCACTTTGTCACCCTCTGTAGTGGGCTATGGTGTCACAGCTCACAGCAAGCTCAAACTCTTGGGCTCAAGCAATTATCTTGCCTCAACTTATGTAGTAGCTGGGACTACAGGCACCCACCACAATGCCAGGCTATTTTTTTGGTTGTTTAGAAGGCCCGAGCCAGGTTCGAACCCACCATCCCCAGGGCATGTGGCCAGTGCCCTAACCACTGAGATATGGGTGCCCAGCCATGAGATTTTACTTTTAAATGACAAGTAGGTGTTTCAAGATTTTTTTCTTAACTGAAACATACCTTCACTTCACATTTCTACATGATGCCTTCAAAAGGGCAAGACTCTTCATAAGATGAATGTTCTTCACAATAAACCAATTAATCTTGTTTAAATTCTGTTTTACACATGAAGATAAAATATATATCACAGTTATCAAAGAGAACCTAGAGCTGAAAATTCATTCTACTCCAAGTTATGGGCATTTTGCATTCATGTGAATTCTTAGAAGGCTGCATCCTATCTCATTTGGAATTATTCATCTTTGAAAATAAATACTCTCCCTTTCCATGTTTCATGTTATCACTGTGTTGGAAAAGACAGAAATGTGAAAAACAGAGTCGAATTATATTCTCAGGGTATTTTGTGAAATAATAAATTTAGAAATGGATTATTGGATCCCAACAGACTTCCTTTGCATTTCTTAGGAACTCCTCAACTATTTATTTTTCCCACATACCAGTAAAAATGAAGCTAGCAATTTGGATTTGGGTCATGAGGCTGGAATTTAGCAATACATTGTTGCTCACTCAAATATAAATGCATCATGCACTTGAGAATATTGATAATTTGGGGGGTGTAAAATGTAAGGAAGTCCTTAGCCTAGGTCATAGACTAGCGGTTAATGGACTTTTGAGAGTTTATGTAAGAAATACTGCTTTGTGGTTTCTCAAAATTTATTGAAATGTTGACCTACTTTCTATATGGCACAATAGTGAGATAAATGCAGAGTAAAATAAAATAAGATGGCAAAGAATATATTTAAAAATATTATGGGTGATGCACTTTTTTTTGGCTTATTTCTTCTGGATTTTTTTTAACATATGATAACTTTAATAGATTAACTAGTTAAATGGAACAGGGATTTATTTACATTTTTTTTTAGCTGAAATCAATGCTGATGGCTCACATTAGCTGTATATTCAGGACCAATTGAAAAGTGTATAACTCATGATATTTGTCTTGTATTGTTTATTTTCTGAAGATCCATGCTACATTACTTAAGGAGAAGAAAACACGGAGTGCAGAAACTTGTACATAGTTACCCCAGAGAATCTCTGAAAAATAAAAACTATTATGGACATTTTGCTATTGATTAAGAAGCAGGTGACTTGCCCCAAGGTCATACAATCAGGCTATGTAAGACTCTGGATTCTCTGCTGGCTACCTCAAGCCTTCTTACTTTCCGCATATCCAATTTTTGAAACTATCTTTGTTCCAATCTTATTATCTGAGCTTCCTCTTCACTCACTACACTCAGCTCCAATTTCTGCTCAGAAAAAGCAGTCAGAGAAGTTTTCTAAAAAGGTATCTTTAAGCCACATTTGTTCTGTGTTTTGTTCCTTTAAACTTGCTTAACATATTTTAACCAGTTTTTTAGCTAATATTTTTTACCACAGATTTATCTCTGATGTTTAGTTTTAAACTACAGTATATCCTACTAATAAAAATGAAGAGATAGTTATTAGATTTTATTCCAATGTCAAAAAATTCAAAAGAAATGCCTTTGCTTTAAATAGTGCACTTTTATATTTAACAGTAAAATGCTACAGCAATAGATAAGGAACTACCTGGATATTAGCAAGAAAACAAACTTTTAAGATATAATCATTTTTAAAGGCAAATCTGATCCCTCCTTACTAGCCCACCTTGCTCTACTCTGTGATCATCCCTGGAGTAGGGGGGGCAGAGGAAACATTAGGGAAAATCAGTAAGTGTTGCAGGGTGTTCTACAAAGGGACTAACATTTGGCACTTGAATTACTGAATGGTGAAAGAGTGACTTGTAGACCAGCAGAGGCTGGCAAGATGTGCTCTAAAATGACTACAAAACTGTCTAACCACTCAGAATACTATTAACCAGACTGGTATTGAGTAAATATTTATTAATCCCTGACTAAGGTAAGGCTCTAAATGGGTACAGGCTTGATAAGATTAGTCCTAACCCTTGAGATCTAACGATCTGGTGGGGGAGTAGCCAGGGTACTGGGTAGAAACACTCATGAGTCTTGTGAACAAAGCTCCCTCCTTGAATTAAGAACCCACATAGCTGGGCTTCAAAGATAAACCCAGCAGAGAGAGAAAATGGAGAAGCAAAAGATACACATGCAGGCTAGAGAAAAAGTCACTAAATCCAGGGGAAAATGAAAGTGACCAGTGCAATCCCGTGTCATTTTCCCTGAGCATAAAGTAGGTCTGATCCTTGTTTTGCACTTTTATTCTCAAGTTCTTTGTTGCTAAACTTTGTTGCAAACCCAAGAATCACATTTTGCCCCACCCAGACCCACTGGATCAGAATCTGTTGTAAATGGGTCTGAAAAGCTCCATTATTAAGAGGAACCCTCAGTGATTTCACTGGGAAGTTTAGGGAACGCTATGTAGCTGATGATGCAACCCTTCCATTTGTGCTTACCTTTTTGGTTGAGCAGCGGATCTGAAACCTTAGCTTTCACAAAAGCTCTGAAATTTCCACTATTTGACCTTAAAACTCCTTTATATTTAGAGTCTCCTATAGGTTAGGGAACATTCATGCCAAGAACGTTAAGGTTTCTCATAAACCTTTAATTGAATGTGCTTGCTGTGGAGCCCATTAAGCTTCATTTTGAAAAGCATGGTAAGGATTCTGGTAGAGATAATCCTTAGAAGCCACTTTCAGAAATATTGACTTAATTAACAAATTAAAATAATGATATACCTCTTGAAACAGTAATAAAATAATTATACCTATTGAAAATAAACACATTCCATTCTTCTACTTTGGTGCAAAAGGATTTGAAAATTGTGTTTAATTCCAATTTTTAAATGTAGTACAATACAAATTAATCTGAGGACAGGAAATTTTGTTGCTGTTGTTCAGTGGTATGTGCCCAACATCCAAGAGAATGCCTTTTATATTGTAGATGCCCCTAAACCAGTTGTCAACTTAATGAGTGAGCTCAAGGTGGGAAGACATCACTTCTCTTACTCTTGTTTATGTGCCTCTCCATATCTCCTAACACAGTAATAGAACCAGAAAGAATTTGCAAACAAATTTGCAGAAAGCAGAGTGAGGTGATAGGATCAGACTGGGCAACTCTAAAACACCTTGGAACTTCAAGAGAGAGAAGAAAGATTCAATAAAGAGAAGCCAGGAGAGAGACAGAGTCTCACTATCCCAGCACACACATACACACACACACTGCTGACCTCATGGGGCTATCTAGGACAATTGGAGTCTTCAGTACCCATTACTGATTGTTCCCAGAGACTTTGAGTTGCCCTCTGATGAAAGATGATATTGTTACAGCTTCAGCATAATAATCCCACAGAGTGAGGTGAAGCACTGGTGGGGAAATACACATGAAGCAAGATTGTAGATTTCTTCTCCCCTTCCTCCCCCTTATTTTCTGAGTGTTTCCTATGCACATAGAGACTTACAATCACATTTTGTCAGCCAACATATGGGTGGGGTTATGGTACCAAATGTATTGAGTTCCCACCTCAGTTCTTCACAGCTCTGCCTAAGATCCTGTGTCCCTTCATTCAATCCCTGGGTGTCCACTAGTTCTTACCATAGTAAAAGAGAGACCATGGATGTTAGTGACCTCACTAGATGAGGGCGGGGGAATCTATCCTGTGGTATGCAGCTCTTATGCTTTCTGCAAGGGCTGCTGCTACCAAGGAATCCTTCCAAGGGGTCAGAAATGTCCCCTGCACAGACACCACCTGTTCTTGCCTTCACTTCTGGGTGTGAGAATTGGTTTGAAGACACTGTGACTAAAATGACTCCTCTCAGCTGTTTCTGGGTCTGGGGTCTGTATCTACTGAGAGCTGATATTTCTAGGGGTAAGGTACAGAGATTGTAAAAATGGGATCTGGGTTAACAGATGAAATACTTAGTAGTGTTGTGTAACAATGACAGACAATATTTCCTTCAATTTAATATTAAGTGCCACATGAAGAATGGGGGGGAAGAAAATGATATATACCAGACAAATCAGGTTCATGTAGTTTTATTCTGATATTTTCTAAATGCATTGGCTCTCAGTATGATCGGACAGGTGTTGCATCTTATGGATTTTCCACAATAGGGGAAAATGTTGCTCTTGGAACACATACAATGCTGGAAAGAGTTTTTCTTTGTTCTACAAAGATCCACACTGTGAGGGAGGCTCTCTAGGACATAAAGAGCTATGTGTCAAAGCTTAGTAAAGCATTCATTTTATACCTATGAGAGAAAAGTTTTGAGGAAAATAGTTTTGTGGATGACACATGGAACAAAGGTAGTTCCAGCTGTAAAAAAACGAGGATCAGTCCCAGTTACTTTATTTGCTATTTAGCATGGAGAAACCACTTACTTTAAAACAATTAAACCATTTTCAGAGCTCTTGATAGCATCTGTAGATGTTTTGTACTTCGAATCTCACAAAAGGTTGGATTTGTTCTGCTTTCTATAATACAAAAGTGAGGCTCAAATATTGGAAAAATAGACATCACACATACTCAACACTGATTTGAAACTAGGAGATTATCGGTCACAGACCCACATGAGAAAAACGAAATCTTAATTTCAAGAAGAGGGAAGGGTTTCAGCAGCTTCCTGCCCAATGGATACAATGCATAGATATATGACACACTTCCTGGGTGTAGGACACAGCTACAACTCGGACTTTAACCTTTCATGTTTAAATTACATAGCCTAATGGTTTGTCCCCTCATATTAATATGAGATTTAAAAAAAATATTCTAAGACAACACTGTCAGTGAGTGACAGAGAAGGCACCAAATGTATCTGCTTCCAAATCTTATACTTTCTTCATAATAATAGCATATAATTTGTAGAATGAAAGGGGAATAAAACCCCAAATTTTAGAAGGAAGTTTGGATAGAATGTGCTGGTGTGATTCTCATACTAATATTGGATTCCCAGAGAAATCAGTCCTGCAGGTTGTTTGATTTAAAGAAGTGGTTCTCAAGCTGTGGTCCTCAGAGCAGAGGCAGCAGCAGCATAGCTGGGAGCTTACTAGAAATGCAGCCTCTCAGGCCCCACTCTAGACCTAATAAGTCAGAAGATCTAGGAATAGGGAATACCCAGAAATCTGTTTTCAGCAGTGCTGCAGGTAATCCTGATGACTGCTATTACCTGAGAAGCTCTGACTCAAAGGACACAGTCTCACACAGACCTCTCCATTCCCTTAACCCGGAAGGCAGAGTTTAGTTTGAAAGTATTTTCTGAGAAGAACTAAAGCACTTTCTTGTCATTTAGTACATCAGGAAGGTTTTTTTTCTGTTATGGTTAGAGAAATAGGAACAAATGCAACAGGCATTTAGACGAGTGAGGAAAGTGAAGGGGAAAACTATGTGTCAAGAGATTGTTATTTTGGGAGACTGTTAAGGCCTCAGGTCTTGGGATTTTAATGTTGAGAAGGTACAGCAAGAAAACGTAGAAAAAAATGAATTCTAGAAGCTACTATGAAACTAGTTTGTAGCTTTATAACCAAAGAATTTGGGGACGAGGGAGAGGGAGGGGAGGGGAGGGGAGGGGGGAGGATGGGTGAAGGGAGGGTGATTGGTGGGACCATACTTATGGTCCATCTTACAAGGGTACATGTGAACCTTTCTAAATGCAGAATATAAATGTCTTAACACAATAACTAAGAAAATGCCATGAAGGCCATGTTAACCAGTTTGGCGAAAATATTTCAAATTGTATATAAAACCAGCACACTGTACCCCATGACTGCATTAATGTACACAGCTATGATTTAATAAAAAAATGAATTCTAGATGTCCACTTCCCAATAGTGTCTAAGATGCATTCTATTATAATAACTTTTCTAGAAATGCTTCTGCCTTTTAAAATGGATAATTCCAGTCTATTGGTTCAGCCCATCAATTTATCCAATCTACTAAAATTAAAAACAAAAGCAAAATTGATAAGTGAGTTTCATGGTAGAGATAATCATTGTTGAGGAACCAGAACCACACTTCAACTCTGGAAAGGAACTGGCTGAAGTGGGAGTAAGAGGTGCTTGTCCAATGGAGGCCACTGAATGTATCTGGGCCAGCTACTAAGGGATGTGCACATGTAGCATTCGTGGGAGACTTTGGGTTTGAAGGATCTGAAGGTGCAGTATGAAGCCAAGAGTTAATTAATTGCTCACCATTAAAGTCCGATTTGCTGAGAACGAAACCTCTTCATGGATATTTTCCCATTATCAGCTTGTTTCATGAGTACTTGCCATACAGTTTAATGGCATTCACCGAAAGATTATTGAGAAGAAATCACCTGGAACATTATTTTTGTCCATCTAATAAATTAAAAGAGAAATGCCATGTTCCTATACAGCAGTGAAAGCCCTTTTGATGTTCACTTTGGCGCAGGTTGGTCAGGTTAGGAGACTTACTTGTAGAGAACTTTTCACACATTAACTAGTTTGATGTAAGCATTCCTAATTGTATATAAAATCAGCACATCATACCCAATAAAGGTATCAATTTACACATGATCTACGTGTTTATGATTTAATTAAAAAAAAAAGAAAGTAGGGCAGCACCTATGGCTCAAAGGAGTAGGGCGCTGGCCTGATATGCCAGAGGTGGCGGGTTCAAACCCAGCCCTGGCCAAAAACTGCAAAAAAAAGAAAGTAGTCTTGTTTCTGATCTTACTGTAAAGAAAGGTTGTGTGCTCTTGAATCTTATCCCTTTTGAGTCTCAGCTGCTACATGGGGGTCAAATACATAAGGAGAGATTATCTGAGAATATAAACATTTTCATTTTATATGTCCAAGAGAAAAATTGTAAAGCCCTTATGATACTAAAGTTATTAATTCCTTGCAGGTATATGCCCAGACATTAGGAAGAATCACTTTCCTCAAGTCAAATGCCCCTACCTTCAGAAGCTGCCTTTACATTTTTCTAGAGCTGGATATCCTGACTCCTAGCACTGCCATTTGGAAAATTAACATTTTACACCACCTGTTGATGGCAAATAAAAATATAAGGCTCAGCGCCTGTGGCTCAGATGGTTAGGGTGCCAGCCACATACACCTAAGGTGGTGGGATCGAGTCCAACCCAGGCCCGCCAAACAACAATGATGGCTGCAACCAAAAAATAGCCTGGTGTTGTGGCAGGCACCTGTGGTCCCAGCTACTTGGGAGGCTGAGGCAGGAGACTTGCTGAAGCCCAGGAGTTGGAGGTTGCTGTGAGCTGTGATGCCACGGCACTCTACCCGGGGGGGACAGCTTGAGGCTCTGTCTGAAAAAAAAAAAAAAAATATATATATATATATGTATATATAAAGCCATTGGCTCTCTCTAATTCCCTTTCACCTTCCAAGTACCCTCCATCTCTTATTGTTTATTTTCTAGGTTATCTAATTATTTCACAGGAATGTAGACTCATGGATCATTTAAAGGAAAAACGTAAGTAATCATCATACCGTTGGAATGATGGAAAGTGATTTTCTTCTCTCTTAGCAAACATAAATTAACTATCGCCTTTACATGGGGATGATTCCCTATTTAATCCTAAATAATTACTTCATTCAGCAACTTGGTATGACATTCTAGGCACTGAGAATAAAGTAGTAAGGAAACAGGCAAGACCCCTTATCACATAGAGTTTGTATTCTAGTGGAAGGAGACTGAAAACAAACAGTAATCAAAAGAATGCACAAGCTAATGCCAGAAAGTGATGTATGCTAAAAAGAAAATCAAGAGGAGAATGTGAAAAATAATGCTTATCTGGGGAAGGGGGCAGGGCAATCTAAATTAAGTAGGCCAAAAACTAAAAAGATGGGAAAAGATAAATCATGCAAACAGCAACGACAACAGATCTGGAATGGCTACACTAATGTCAGACAAAGTGGACTGTAAGACAACAAACCCATCATTTTTAACACAAAGGGGCATTTTAGGATAATAAAAGTTTCAGTTAAACAATGGGTTTCAAAAATTATAAATAAGTATGCACCTAAAAATAGAGCTCAAAATACATGAAATAAAAACAGATATCTGAAGCAAGAAATAGATGATTTTAAAATAATAAAGCAACCAACAAGTTTGTAAAAGGCTGGAAGAACACTTTCAGTCAACTAGGCCTAGATACCATCTATAGGAAACTCTAAGAACAATAGAACACACATTCTGTTCTTCTTAAGTACACATTGACTATTTTCCAGGATAAATCATATGCTATCCCATAAAAGTCTCAATACCTTTAAAATGATTTAAATCATGCAACATATGTTTTTCAGATACAAGAAAATTTAATTAGAAATAATAGCAGGAAATTTTGAAAATTCACAACTATGTAAATATTTTTATTTTATTTATTTATTTATTTATTTATTTTGAGACAGAGTCTCAAGCTGTCACCCTGGATGGAGTGCTGTGGCATCACAGTTCACAGCAACCTCAAACTCTTAGGCTTAAGTGATTCTCTTGCCTCAGCCTCCCAAGTAGCTGGGATTAAAGGTGCTTACCACAACACCCAGCTATTTTGTTGTTGTTGTAGTTGTCATTGTTTTTTTAGTTGACCCAGGCCAAGTTCAAACCCACCAGCTTCAGTATATGTGGCCAGTGCCCTACCCACTGAGCTGTGGGCACCACGCTCTGTAAACATTTTTTAAAAGTAAGTAATGGGTCAAAGGAGAATCACAAGAGAAATTGTATGGTCAGATAGATGAAAAAAAAAGAACGTATTTCCCAAACTATCAATATACAATAAAAGCACTGTTTATAGGGAAATTTAAGCTATAAACATCTATGTGAAAAGATAAGAAAATTGTCAAAGTAATCTAACCTTGTATAACTACAAAAAGAAAAGCAAAATAATGCAAGGCATGCAGAAAGAAGTAAAGAATAAAAATATGAAGAAATAAAACAGGAAAATTAATAGACAAAATCACCCATATCAAAAGTTGGTTCCTTGAAATATGAATAAAACTGATCAATTGTTAGTTGGACTCATAAAGAAAAAGAGTAAAAGCGCAAATTACTAAATTCAGGAATGAGAGAAGACATCCTACTCAACCTTATGGAAGTTAAAAGGGAGACTATAAGAGGATACCATTAAAGATCATATGCCAACAAAATAGATGGAGATGAAATGTACAAGTTCATATAAAGACATAAATTACCAAAAACTGACTAAAAATTAAATATAAAACCGAAGAAATGTAGGGAAATTAAATACATTTAAGTAGTAATTTAAGAATATCTCCCCCAAAATGTTGGTCCAAGGATACAAAATTTCAGTTAGATAAGAATAAATTTAAGAGATCTGTTGTACAATGGCAATTATAGTTTAAAACAACGTGGCATATACATTTGAATTGCTAATAGAGTATGTTCTAACCACAAATAACTTATTATGTAAGTCATATTGCTAATCAGTTTGACTTAGCCATTTCATAATGTATATATATGTATACACAATGTATACATATGTATCACAACATTATATTGTATATCAAAATATACAATTTTATCAAGTTTACACTGCTGGTGAGACTGCAAACTAATACAACCTTTTTGGAAGAAAGTATGGATACTCCTCAAGGAACTTAAATTAGACCTCCCATTTGATCCTGTAATCCCATTACTAGGCTTCTACCCAGAAGAAAATAAATTATTTTATCATAAGGACACTTGCACTAGACTGTTTATTGCAGCTCAATTTACAATCACCAAAATGTGGAAACAACCTAAATGCCCACCAACCCAGGAATGGATTAACAAGCTGTGGTATATGTATACCATGGAATGCTATTCAGCCATTAAGAAAATGGAGACTTCACAGCCTTTGTATTCACATGGATGGATGTGGAACACGTTATTCTTAGTAAAGTATCACCAGAATGGAGAAGCATGAATCCTATGTACTCAATTTTGATATGAGGACAATTAATGACAAGGGGAGGG
>CAUYQV010136562.1:0-10721 GCA_963574575.1 Galagoides demidoff | reverse complement strand
GTCCCAGCTACTTGGGAGGCAGAGGCAGGAGACTCGCTTGAGCCCAGGAGTTGGAGGTTGCTATGAGCTGTGATGCCATGGCACTCTACCCAGGGGGATAGCTTGAGGCTCCGTCTCAAAAAAAAAAAAAAAAAAGAGTCTAGGTTATGGAAACAAATCTGAAGATAAAATTTTTAATCTCATTTTATTTATTATAGATAGAATATCTCTCTGTTGGCCAGGCCATAGTGCCATGGCCCAATCCTATCTCACTATAGTCTCAAATTCCCAAGGTTCAAGTGATGCCCATGCCTCAGCCTCCCAAGTAGCTGAGACTATAGGCAAGCACCACTATACCTGGTTAATTTTTCTATTTTTTGTAGAGACATGGTCTCACTATATTGCCCAAACTAATCTTGAACGCCCACTTTGGCCTCCCAATGTGCTGGACTATAGGCATGTGCCACCATGCCCAGCCTCATTTTTAAATAACACAAAAGTAACTTAACAAGGAAAATTTAAAACTTTAATCACAGTTATGATTAAAATACCTTGGTGAATAAAACAATAGTCTATTACAGCACGAATCAGAATCAATGTTTCTTCGCCATGCCCTAATTTATTCACTCACATTTCTCATTCTCAACATTAGGGATACAGAATCAAAATACCCAAGGGCACAAAAACGTGTCACATCCACTGCCTCCTTTTTCTGTCATTCCTTTTAAGCTTTGAAGCTTCCAGAAATTTCAAAGTGAAAAAGTGAATAAGAGTATACATTTCTACAACATTAGCAAATACTGATGTTTACATCCAGGCCACACAAAATTCTCAAAGACACAAGCTAAAATTATTTCCTATAATTAAATGTTCAATATTTTTGACCAGGTGCGGTGGCTCATGCCTGCAATCCTAGCACTCTGGGAGGCCAAGGTGGGTGAACTGCTTGAGCTCACAAGTTCAAGACCAGCCTAAGCAAAAGTGAGACCCCATCTCTACTAAAAACAGAAACATTGAAGCAAAAGGATCACTCAAGGCCAAGTTGGAGGTGCTGTGAGCTATGACACCACAGCACTCTACCCAGGAAGACAGCTTGAGACTGTCTCAAAAAAAAAAATTTTTCAATTACTTTCATATTGGAAAAAATAATTGTATAACACCTAGTTCTTCATGGAGGCAAACATGCATAAATTTATTCATTAAAGTCACTCTGAAAAAAATTTGCCAATGAAATACTGATTCAGTAACAGCAACACAAGACCATAAATTTAATAAAAGCCTTAATAGGCATGGGCCACCATACCCAGCCTCATTGATTACAGCCTCAAGACACTTGTATTTTATTATACAATTTAATTAATTTTGTCCTTTTTTACTCTCATATAATATTTAAGACTCACTATTATCTTTTCTTACAACCAACGACATCACTATAATACTACTTCCATTTTTCCTCCCAAATTTCACCAATGAAATATGCTACCTACAGAGAAACTGCTATAGGTCACTTTTCTTTTAAAGGAGGGAGAGGCAGCACACCATCTCTTTCTTCACTTCTCTGCAGGATTTACATTCTAGAGCAAGAGGACCCCAACACTCACCCAGTGCAAAGAAGAGCTCCACATCCCCCTCCTTCGCACCTCAACCATCCATGGAAAACTATCTTCCACCAAACTTAGGAATTGGGTCACACACACAGCAGGAGGTGAGCAGCAGGCGATCCAGCAGAAGCAACTTCATCTGTATCTATAGCCACGCCCTATCACTCACATCACCTCCTGCAGCTCCACCTCCCCCGCTTCCTCTATGGAAAAACTGTCTTCTATGAAACGGATCCCTGAGGCCAAAAAGACTGGGGACCACTGTTATAGAGAATCTACTAAAGGAGAGGCCACAGATTAACTATTGCTGTCCCCCAGCAAATTCACCCATGTTGTCTTAATAAATAAAAATTCAAAGGAAATTGTTAATTTTTTTTTTTTAGAAAGCTCTCTTAGATAATTTTAAATTACTCCAAGTGAGTATTTTTTTTAGCATTTTTAGGAAGAAAACATAAATATCTGGTGGCATGTGACAAGAAAACAACAAAATTTCTGCAGTTTTATAAGGATAGCATATTATTACCCCAGTATTTAGTTAAACTAACAGCACATCTAGTCCTCAATACCCTTGTAAAGCCTGACTATATTCTAAATCAATAACTAAACAAGTTAATAGGAAAAGAAAGCAAAGGGAAAGGAAATGAAAGGTTCTTTTTTTGAGACACAGTCTCACTATGTCGCCCTCAGTAAAGAGAGCTATGGCATCACAGCTCACAGCAACCTCAAACTCTTGGGCTTATGCAATTCTTGCTTGAGCCTCTCAAGTAGCTGGGACTACAGGCACCCACCACAATGCCCAGCTATTTGGGGGTTGCAGTTGTTGTTTAGCAGGCCCGGGCCAGGCTCGAACCTACCAGCCTCTGTGTATATGGCTGGCGCCCTAGCCACTGAGCTACAGGCGCCAAGCCAGGAAATGAAAATTTCTAAATGATGAATTCCTCTCCTACATGAGAATTACATTTAAGTGAAATACCTGAAAAACTAAAAAAAAACACTATTATAATTTCAAGGTTATTCTATATTCTAAGATGCCAACTAGATAAATTTTTTTTAATTATACCATTTCTAACAAAGGACCATGCAATTGTCCAACTAAAACACACTTACAAGAGTTTTCTGATGAATGGTTCACCAACAGTTGTTATTATAAAAGAGTATTCCCCAAAAAAGGATTAAGGAAATGGCAGAGAGTATGTTCATGGATAGGTTGGTTCAGGATTCTCCCTGGAAAATGGGAACATCAAGCTACAAACTACAGCACAGCAATCAGACAACGCATTTAAAGGAAACACAACCCATTTTCAACTTTAACAGAGCTGTAACTTACATGAGCAAAATAGCCTGGCATTCACTATTAATTTGAAAAGAATTGTTCATATTAATCATTCACACCTTTTAAAGCAGAGAAAGTACAGTACTTTAATTAATCAATAATACAAATTATTTTCACAGGCGTACATGTCCTTTTCTTCCAAAATAATAATACTACAATATTCTTCCTGACCTATGTTGGGTACGTTGTCTTAAAAACCCATGAGGAAGAGTATAAAATATCTTTATGTCTTTTTATTAACTTTTTAATCATAGGACAAAAACAAATACCGGATCAGATATGGCAAGAAATGGAAATGTTTGGCTGGGGGCAGTGGCTCACACCCATAATACTAGCACTCTGGAAGGCCGAGGTGGGTGGGTCGCCTGAACTCACAATTTCAAGACCAGCGTGAGCCAGAGCGTGATCTCATCTCTAAAAAGCAAACAGCCTGGGAGCCTCTAGTCCCAGCTACGTGGAGGGTAAGGCAAGAGAATCACTTAAGCCCAAGGGCCTGACTTTACTGTGAGCTATGACACCACAGCACTTACCAAGGGTAGCAGTAAGACTCTGTCTCAAAAAAAAAAAAAGGAAATGTGTAAAATTTACATAGTATCTAAACCTGAGGTCACACACTCAAACCAACCAGTACCAAACAATCAGCTTAAATGTATGAATCAAGCCAGGTATATTTAGTAAGGAGTGGTGGGACTTGGGTCTAAACTAAGGTGACCAGATGTCCTGCTTTTGGAGGGACAGTCCTGATTTTTAACAATTTGTCCCGCGTCCCATGGCGTTTTAAACAAGTCCCGATGACAAGCTAGGGAACTGTGGGAGAATGGGAAGGGAATAAATGGTTTTTGGCTGCTGAAAGGTTAATGTAACTCCATTTGGGAATGAAGAGGTTAATGTAACTTCATTTGGAAATGAAAAGGCTAATGTAAACTCCCTACTCCCCTCCTAGGCAAGGTTGCCCAGGTGGAATCGGTATCAGAAGGATACTGGCTCCCTCCCTCACTTCTAGGCAAGGACAACTAGCTCAGAAGGAGCCAAACTGTCTGCAACAAACAAGTAGCCCCCCCGCAGAGGGTCCCTAACCATAAACAGCTCAGCCAATAGCTCCCCTCCCCCAACCCCCTAATGGTGTCCCGCTTTTTACCAATGTTAAAATCTGGTCACCTTAGTCTAAACAAAGAGTACAATACCCAATCAATTAGGGGTAATAAAAAGAAAAAAAAAAAAAAAAAAAAAAAAACCTGTTGCTGAATCAGAAGTATAAATTTACAACATCTGTTTTAAATAATTTAGTGAGGGAAAAAAAATCCCCAATATATACCATTCTGGTCTTTTTTTTTTTTTTTTTTTGAGACAGAGCCTCAAGCTATCCCCCTGGGTAGAGTGCCACGGCATCACAGCTCATAGCAACCTCCAACTCCTGGGCTCAACAGAGTCTCCAGCCTCCGCCTCCCAAGTAACTGGGACCACAGGCGCCCGCCACAACGCCCGGCCATTTCTTGGTTGCAGCCATCATTGTTGTTTGGCAGGCCCGGGCTGGGGATTCGAACCCACCACCTTAGGTGTACGTGGCTGGCACCTTAGCCGATTGAGCCACAGGCGCCGAGCCTACCACTCTGGTCTTAATGAGAATGAGCAGGGTACAAAATGAAATTAAACCAAGAAATATTAAAAGAAGCAAATTCCTCAGTAAAAATTCCTAAAGACATACACTATATACAGAGTAAAAATACCAACAGATAATATCACAATTTTTTTCTTTTTTTTTTTTTTTTTTGTGGCGAGACAGTCTTACTTTGTCGCCCTCAGTAGAGTGCTGTACTGTCACAGCTCACAGAAACCTCAAAGTCTGGGGCTTAAGCAATCCTCTTTCCTCAGCCCTGCAAGTAGCCGGACTACAGGTACCTGCCACAATGCCTGGCTATTTTTTTTTTTTTTAAGAGATGGGCTCTTGGTTTGGCGCCTGTGGCTCGATGGGCTAAGGTACCAGCCATGTACACCTAAGGTGGAGGGTTCGAATCCCCAGCCTGGACCTGCCAAACAACAATGATGGCTGCAACCAAAAAATGGCCGGGCGTTGTGGCAGGTGCCTGTGGTCCCCAGCTACTTGGGAGGCGGAGGCAGGAGACTCGCTTGAGCCCAGGAGTTGGAGGTTGCTATGAGCTGTGATGCCATGGCACTCTACCCAGGGGAATAGCTTGAGGCTCGGTCTCAAAAAAATAAAATAAAATAAGAGATGGGCTCTTGCTCTTGCTCAGGGCGGTCTCGAACTCTGTGAGCTCAGGCAATCCACCCACCTCAGTCTCCCAAGTACTGAGATCTCAGGCATGAGCCACTTCACCCAGCAATGTCAATATTTTAAACAAAACATTAACAGGCTCATATTATCTTAGAAAGAAAAAGGCTCTGCACCTATAGCTCAGCAGCTAGGGCGCCAGCCACAAACACCAGAGCTGGTGGGTTCCAATCCAGCCCAGGCCTGCCAAACAACAATGATAACTACAACCAAAAAATAGCTGGGCATTGTGGTGGGCGCCTGTATTCCCAGCTACTTGGGAGGTTGAAGCCCGAGTTTAAGGTTGCTGTGAGCTGTGATGTCATAGCACTCTACCCAGGGTGACAGCTTAAGACTCTGCCTCAAAAAAAAAAAAAAAAAGAAAGAAAGAAAAGAAAGAAGGAAAGAAAAAAATGAAAAGATTGAAGAATCTGCAAAAGAACTACTGAACTAAAAAGTTCTAAACATCTATCCCTAAACCAGTTTTCCAAGATATTAACATATCAATTCATATAAAAGTAGATAAAGGACCATAATTTATTATTATAATCTTAAATTAATACTAGTTACAAATACTTTTTACTACACAAGCATCATGATTTTTTAAATAGGTAAAACAGAGGCCCTTAACTAATACTGAAATCTTCTTAGTACTAACTAGTTACTAAAGCAATTATTCATTAAACAGTAACATAATCCCTCAAACTTCTTGTATAAGTCAACATCCACTAAAATGTAATACCTACTTAGTAGGTCTGAAATAGGACTTCGACTGCCCTATTTTGTAAGCTGAAGGCAATCTCCACACAAACATACAAATACAAAGATTGACATACAAATAAATAATTCAAGCAATTTCCTCAATAAAGCATTTAAAAATATTTGTCATATACATAAAATAAAATTTTCGTATAGATAAACATGTTACCTCCTGGACATCCTCTGGATTTCTTCGTGAAACGACCTAAAACAAAACATACGCAGAAATCTCTTACCATTATTAAAATTTAAAAGTTCACATTTGTATAATTACTTTCAACAGTATTTGTATGAAAAATTCAATTTTTTTAAAGAAAATAAATACTGTATTATTTACCCAAAACTCAGGCTCGGCGCCTGCGGCTCAAGTGGCTAAGGCACCAGCCCACATACACCTAAGGTGGTGGGTTTAAATCCAGCCCAGGCCCGCCAAACAACAATGACGGCTGTAACCAAAAAATAGCCGGGCGTTGTGGCGGGAACCTGTGGTCCCAGCTACTTGAGAGGCATAGGCAGGAGACTTCCTTGAGCCCAGGAGTTGGAGGTTGCTGTGAGCTGTGATGACACAGCACTCTACCCAGGGGGACAGCTTGAGGCTCTGTCTCAAAAAAAAAAATTTTTACCCAAAACTCAACTATGTATATAACTTAGATATCTGAAATGCATACTGAAAATTAAGCAAAAAAATAGCTAAAATTAAGCTTATTTAATATATTCATAAGAGGGCATCACTTGTGGCTCCAGGAGTAGGGTGCTGGCCCCATATGCTGGAGGTGGAGGGTTCAAACCCAGCCCCAGCCAAAGAAAATATATATATATATTCAAAAGAGAATGCCTCTGGCCTTCACTTGTAGTTTAACATAATTCTTTTTTTTTTTTTTTTTTTTTTTTTTTGTGACTGTGCCTCAAGCTGTCCCCCTGGGTAAAGTGCCATAGCACCACAGCTCACAGCAACCTCCAACTCCTGGGCTCAAGCAAGTCTCCTGCCTCAGCCTCCCAAGGAGCTGGGACCACAGGCGCCCGCTACAACGCCCGGCTATTTTTTGGTTGCAGCTGTCATTGTTGTTTTGGTGGGTCTGGGCTGGATTCAAACCTGCCACCTTAGGTGTATGTGGCTGGTGCCTTAGCCACTTGAGCCACATTTAATTTTTAGATTTAAAAAAAGACATAAAAATATTGGGAGTTTATATTTATACATGCAGAAGTTTCTGGGTGGGGGTAGAGAATGGGCAAATAGAGACAGAAAGACTGAATTTTTTTAAAACTTTGGTATTTTTGATCCATGTAAATATACTACCTACTTAAAAAACATTTTAATGGAAAACAAAAAAGGTAGTTTGTGTGTGTTTGGGAGGGAGTACAACAAAAGCAAAACCCAATTACTCCAAATCCTTTGTACCTATCCCAATATGATGAGTGATTTTTCCAACCCAGTACTGCTAAAGGATAAAAGAGACATGCCCCTCCACTCCATCACTCGTCTAGATTTAAAACTCCAAGAATGTGAGAAGTGAGTCAACTCTGCATAGCCTGGATATCCTGTGCCTAACACAGTGCTTTGCAGTGTAGGTATACTATGAATATATGTGGAATGTATTAGAAAACAGCTTTCTAACAGCCTTTTTGCCTGTAATCCATCTTTTAAACCCTTACCATTTCAACACAGGTTAACAGTTACTCTGGGCCAAGCACTATTCTGGATGATTGTTCCATACAGAGCTTACATTCTGGTGGATATTTTTAAAATACAGGAAATAACCTTTAGGAATGGCAATCAAGAAGTCCTTACACAATTCTGAAATGTGCATACCTCAGCAATTTCAACTTCTAAGTATCTATTCTGTAGGAAAATTTACAAAAGTGCCTAAGGAAACAATATGTGCAAGGATGTTCATCCCATCATTTGCCATTAACAAAAAAACAGAAGCAACTTAAATGTCCAGGAAAGAGAAAATGGGGCTCAGCGGCTAAGGCGCCAGCCACATACACCTAAGATGGTAGGTTCGAATCTATCCCAGGCCTGCCAAACAACGATGGCTGCAACCAAAAAATAGCCGGGCCTCGTGGCTGGCACCTATAGTCCCAGCTACTTGGGAGCTTGAGGCAGGAGACTCGCTTGAGCCCAGGAGTTGGAAATTGCTGTGAGCTATGATGCCACAGCACTCTACCCAGGGCAACAGCTTGAGGCTCTGTCTCAAAAAAAAAAAAAGATAAAGTGGCTAAAATGTCAACTATTTACACTATGGGTAGCTACATGCATTATTGAATGAAAGGCATATTAAAGAATAAACATATGCGTATGATATGATTCCATTTTTGCTAAAAAATCAGACATAAGAGAGAAAGATGCTTATATATACATAGAAAAAAATCTGCATGGTCAACCAATAAACTGTTGGTAGTCTTTTCAGGGAGGGGGTGGCTTTTACTTCTTTTCTACATATCTCTACATTACCTGAATTTAAATTTAAAAAAATATTGGGCCAGGCACAATGGCTCACACAATTATCCTGTAAACCTAGGACTCTGGGAGGCTGAGGTGGGTGGATTGCTTGAGACCAGCCTGGGCAAGAGCCAGACCATGTCTCTATTAAAAATAAAAAAACTAGCCAGGCATTGTGACAGGTGTCCGTAGTCTGAGGCAGGATGATCGCTTGAGACGCTATCTCCAAAAAAAAAAAAAAAAAAAAATACTAACAGGGGAATTCAGAAATTACATGTTTGGGTCTGAAGAAGCAAATTTTGTCATAAAAAAGGTGGAGAAGATGGCCAGAGAGCAAAAACAGCATGGGGGACTGAGAGAACTCTATGCTCTGGTTGGGTGAATGCACCATGGACAAGAATGGAAAAATAGGCAGAGAGACTTTGGTAGGCCCCTGGCTACTGATGGAGGAATGCAGGTAGGCAAGAACTGAATGAAAAAAAACACCTTGAATGCTAGACTAAGAAGTTTTAACTTTATACTGGTATAACTGCAAGAAGTTAAGTTTTCGTTTCTTTGTTTTTTCAGACAGTCTCAAGCTGTATGCCCTGGGTAAATGTCATGGTGTCATATCTCACAGCAACCTCCAACTCTTGGGTTCAAGTAATCCTCTTGCTTCGGTTTTTCTTTTTTTGTAGAGACAGTCTCACCTTATTGCCCTTGGTAGAGTGCTGTTGTGTCACAGCTCACAGCAACCTCCAAATCCTGGGCTTAGGCAAGTCTCCCTAAGCCTCCTGAGCAGCTGGGACTACAGGTGCCTGCCATAACGCCTGGCTATTCCTTTGTTGCAGTTTGGCCAGGGCTGGGTTCAAACCTGCCACCCTCAATATTTGGGCTGGCACCCTACAGGCCACAGACACTGCCTTTTTTTTTTTTTGATAACAGAGTCAACGTTGCTCTCGGTAGAGTGCTATGGCGTCACTGCTCACAGCAACCTCCAACTCTTGGGCTTAAGTGATTCTCTTGCCTCAACCTCCCAAGTAACTGGGACTAGAGGCACCCACAACAATACCTGGGTATTTTTTTTATTTTTTGGTTGCAGTCGTCATTGTTTAGCAGGCCCAGGCCAGGCTCAAACCTGCCACCTTCCGTGTATGTGGCTGGCGCCCTAGTCACTGAGCTATGGGCACCCAGCCCTCAGTTTTTCTATATTAGTAGGGGGGGAGATTGTCTCACTTTTGCTCAGGCTGGTCTCCAACTTGTGAGCTCAAACTATCCACCTGCCTCGGCCTTCCAAAGTGCCAGGATTACAGGGGTGAGCCACCTTGCCCAGCCTAGTTATTTAAGTTTTTTGAGCACGACACCTTGTTCAACTTTGGAAAATTCATTCTAAGCTTCTTTCAAAGAAGTCATGAAATAAATGGGGCTAAATAACCAAGCATGTGGGGCAGATAGATTAGGCTCCAAACAAGGTTCTCCCCCTTACCAACTGCGTAAATGTATAATTTTTGGCATTTCCCCTGCTAATACTGGAGGGAGAAGATGTGAAATAATACCTTCATGATCTGAGTAGCTTGGAGGATTAAACTAAATGGAATGACATACCTCAGAGGCATGGTACTAGCAGGTTGGTTGTCATAATTCTTTGATAGTGGGGAAAATGTGCTTCTTCCTGTATTTTCATAGTAATTTGTTTACATAACTATACTACTTAACACAAATATACACATATCTGTCTCCTTCACTATACTGTAAGGTCCTAAATGCACGGCTGTGTTTTATCCATCTCTGTAGCCTCAGAATTCAGATCCTGATGTGCCTGGCTTTTGGACTCGTTACAGGCTTGTTGAATGAATGAACAGAATGGAGGGAGGAGGACATTTAAGGCAGCTGTCGCTGAGGTCTCAGCGCAAGTCCGTGCGGAGCTTGTAACCGTGCGGTGATGGTCCCCTCGCAGCTCCGCTCCACGCCCCTCCACTTGGAAGCCGTCCACGGGAGGAGCGCTCCAGAAACCAAGCCCCGCGAAAAAGCCCAGGGTCCTAGTCGCCTCCACCAGCCCAGTCCCAGAGGCCCGACCCCCTCACCTGGTCTCCAGGTAAACGTTGGGAGGCTGCCAGGAGTCTGGGGGGATTGCCGCCATAATGAAACGAACGGACTGTTTCTCTAGAAATTGCTACTTCCGGCGTCAATTTGCTGGGGACACGCAGGTGCTCCGCACACTTCCGGCATCTACCGTTCAACCCTTTTGATGCACGAGTTTGAGGGGCTGGAACAAGGAACAGGACGGTTCCCTCTTCCACGGCTACGAATTTGGGGTGCGAGGCGTGGAAAGGCTGGGCGCAAGGAGCTAGAAAAGTG
>CAUYQV010136557.1:0-12724 GCA_963574575.1 Galagoides demidoff | reverse complement strand
GAGACAGAGCCTCAAGTTGTTCCCCTGGGTAGAGTGCCATGGCATCACAGCTCACAGCAACCTCCAACTCCTGGGCTCAAGCGAGTCTCCTGCCTCCACCTCCCAAGTAGCTGGGACCACAGGCGCCTGCCACAACACCCGACCATTTTTTGGTTGCAGCCATCATTGTTGTTTGGCAGGCGCGGGCTGGGGATTCGAACCTGCCACCTTAGGTGTACGTGGCTGGTGCCTTAGCTGATTGAGCCACAGGTGCCGAGCCCACAGTCTAAATTGTCATCTGGGTTCCTGGTACTGAACTTTTCTGGCTGCAGACTTGGAACCATGCATTTAAACATAAAGGCTTTTCCTGCCCCAGGGGTTTTTCTAGCCTGGGATTTTTTAAAATATGAGCCTAGCTTTGCTCTAACTCACAATGTTTGGATTCAGTCTGAAATGTGCCTTTTTTTTTTTTTAATTTCTCAGCCTAAGATGGCTTGAGCAACCTTTAGCCTAATGTCTGTTTTGTGGTTTCTCTATGAAGGCTTTTCTGGCAGACACTGTTGTTTGACTATACTGGCCATTTCTGGCCCCGTTCTTTCTCTTGTTGCCTCACAATATGGAAGCTGGAAATCCAAATACAGAATTTCCCAGTCTCCCTTGAGTCAGATGTGGTCATGTGACCTGACTGGGGCCAATGACAGAAGAGGAAGCTGACTTGAGCCTCCTATGAACAATGTTCTTCCTTATGTATGAGGTAAGTTGAGATGCCACCTTTCCCTTCTTTTTGCATCTTGAATGTCATCAGAAGTGATGTCAAGAGCTGTGTCAGCCACCCTGGGGCCATGATGTTGTAAGTATGTGGAAGAAAAGTCAACACACTAAAAATCAAAAAGTAAAAAGAGTCAAGATAATTAAGCTGCCAAACACTGAGACCACTTCCAGCGAATGTCCACATTACTTAAAACTTTGTTTTTGAGTTCTCTGATACTTGGAGTTGAACACATTCCTAACTGCTTTGGTCTGCCAATATTTGTCTGAAGGATTCTGGTAAGAAACAAGAAGGTGAAAATATGGTTTTGAGACTTTGGATAGAACCGAGAGTATGAGAGCTGGGAATAGAGGAATGAAGGATTTCTGTAGCCATCTTCCTACTTAAGTTTTCTTTTCTTTTTTTTGAGATGGAGCCTCAAGCTATCTCCCTGGGTAGAGTGCCATGGCATCACAGCTCATAGCAACCTCCAACTCCTGGGCCCAAGCGAGTCTCCTGCCTCCGCCTCCCAAGTAGCTGGGACCACAGGCGCCCACCACAGCGCCCGGCCATTTTTTTTTTTTTTTTGGTTGAAACCATCATTGTTGTTTGGCGGGCCCAGGCTGGGGATTCGAACCCGCCACCTTAGGTGTACGTGGCTGGTGCCTTAGCCGATTGAGCCACAGGCGCCGAGCCTACTTAAATTTTCTTAATTCCTCCTACTTTAAATACTTCTTGGCTTGAGTTTGAATGCGTTAAATTCCTTTACAGGAAATCCAAGATATTATTGTGGCCAAAGCCCCACATAGACCTATATTAGTAGTTACATTAATAATGATTCACGCCTAGGATCAAACCCTACCAGGGCATGGATTTGGGTTGTTTTGTTTAGTGTTTTAGTCCCAAAGTCCAGAGCAGTGGCTAGCACACAGTTAAGTGTCCATTAAATATTTGCTGAATGAGTAAATTACTGAGACTTTGTCTCAAGAGGCTGTTGTTACTTTGAAAGGCAAAAGGTTCGGCTTTTTAAAAAACTATGAGGCTTATGATCTGATCATATTGCTTTAATTGCAAACTTTGCTTTGTCTAAGGTTTTATTCCATAATATTTGTAAGTTCTGTTGTGTCAGTGTATAAGTTTTAAAAAGTTGAAAAAGCACCAGTTTGGAATACAGGCTTGGAAAAAGTGACTAGTCCTTTGTCATGACTATTGCAGATATATTTTTGAAAAGAGGAAATTCTACTGGACCTTGAGATCAGTCTAAGAAAGGGGAAGTCTAATTTAGGAATATTTAAAGGACAGTGTCCTAAATATCCCATGTGGATAGCTTCTGTTACTTTATTTTAATCAGACACTCAGTGTTATGTGGTTAGTGTTTAACAGTCTGGTTGGAAAGTGCCCTTCGAGGCCTTGCTCAGCCTTCGCCTCTGTGCATCAGCCCCATGCCTGAAACGCCCATTCCCTCTGCCCATCTGATCTTCTCCTAGCCAACCTTCAAGACCTAGCTTGGCTTTCCCAGGTTCCCCAAGTGGGAATAGTTCCTCTGATCCCAAGAATCCTACAGCGCCTTATTCCTGCCTTTCTATGGCAGCTGCTAGGCTGCCTCATTTGCCAGGATTATGTCCTTTCTGTCTTTTTGTCCCCAGTATGCCCTGGGTTTGTAAAGTGAGTCACAACAGTTGTAGCTAACATCTACAGAAAATTCATTTCATGTGGACACAGTTCTAAGTGCTTTGCATGTCTGACTTGCTCACTCTTCCCAATGATCCTGAGGTGGGTACTACTGGTTGCTCCATTTTACAGATGAGGATTTCATACATACTGCAAATATGTATTGAGCTGCTATTTCATGCTTGGCGCTGTCCCAGGTGCTAGGGATATAATCCTGAGCTGGAAGGGTGCCTGTCCTCACAGAGCTGACGGTCGGGGCCCAAGGAGGGCAGAGACAACACAGGAGTAAATCCAATTGATGGATCAAAATTTGTAGAAATTGGGCATGCCTTAGGGGTCAGAAAGGAACTTTCCAGGTCTGAGGAGTGATAGGGGAATGGATCTTCCCATAGGAGGATCTGTTAAAATATCACAGATAAGGCAGGCTGGAGATGAAAGACAGACCAGGAAATTTGACAAAACCCTCTGAGCAGAGATCAATCTTACCATGAAAGGAAGACTGACAGGGGGAAGAGCAAAGCAGAAAAGAGCAACAGGGGTTGGGGGAGCACGGGTCTAAGCTGCAGAGAGAACACGGTGGTTAAGGAAAAGCCCTGCAACGTGGTCAGGGCAGAGAGAGGAGCTGAAAGTAATGAAAGGGATTCTTACAAGTGCCTGGCAATAGGAAATAGGCTGGCACTGATCATGCAGGCTGAGGCTTGAAAAGCCTTTGTTCTTCTATCAGGTAAAGGGAACCATTGTGGTCCGTAGGAAATAAGGAGTTCTTGAGTGTGTGTGTGCATATGTGTGTGATGCAGAATGATGCGGAGTGATCGCCAGTGTCCATTCTGTGCCTTGTGTCTGAGCAGAGGAGCTGGGACAGCCTCTGAAGGCATAAGGAAGTCAGTTCCGGGATCAGCTGGGCCTTTGTCATGCCTTGTGGCTTCCTGTGAACAGTGTATCCCACTGGGACAATGGCTGGGCCTGGAGCCTCTTGCTTGGGGGTCTCGGAGCCCACCAGATGGGAATGTGGTTATGACAGGGAGAGGCAGAGACTGACTGTAGCCCTGAGCACCTTCTCCAAGAGCCTCTTGGTGAGAGAAGCTGGGGACTCTGGGCCACAGCGGCCCTGAGTGAGTCACTGTGGGTCCCTCTGGAGAGAAACCAGGGGGTCTTGGGAGGACCGCAGAGAATCCGAGGCTGAAATTTCCAGACTTCCTTGTCATTTCTGTTATTAGAAATGCAGTACAGTGAGGTGCTCCAGATCCACATCTCCAAGGTCAGTTCCAAGTTCTCTCCCTTTCTTTAGGGTGGCTTTCGGCAATTTTATTTATTTATTTTTGTAATGCTACTGTGCAACAAAACCTTTATTGAAATTTTGAACAGGTTCAGCTATTACTGAAACTGGTAATTTCTAAACTTAAATTGGGGCAAATGGCTATAGTGCAGAGTAATGCCATCATTGGGCACTGTGAACGTAAGACTGAAGAATTAACAGCCACCCTCTGAGGGAGGACCAGATGCAGGGTTGACTCTTCTGGATATTGTAGTCAGAAAGAGGCTTTAGGCAAATTTTAACTTCTGTTTCCACATCTACAAATTGGGCACAATAGTATCCACCTCACAGGGTAGTGAAAAGCTTAGAAAATTATGCAGAACACAGACACACTTAATAAATAGTACTAGTTGCTATTATTAGTATTATTATTTTTGCTTTTAGTAATTGTTTTGCTAGGGAAGGGCACACATTCTTTGGAATATACCATTTTCCCAATCATTTAGTTTCAAGGCCAACCAGTTTTTTTTTCAGCAATGCTGAAGTCCAGGGACAAACTTTGAAGTCCCAGACCTCTTACCTGCTACTTCCTTCCTGCTTTGTCCTGGGTGATGGTAAGTTGAATGGTATGGTAAAATTTCTGGCAGGTTAATAACTGCCAGAAGTCATGCCTGAAAATGAATAAGCTTACACATTCTTGAAATAGTTGAATGACATTAGCTAGGTGATTCAGGCAGGAATCAGCTACCCCCACCTCCCCCAACTTCGCACTTTTTATCATGGGGACTGAGCCCCTGCCTCCATAGTAGTTAACTGAGCTCCTACTCCCATAGTAGTTAACTGAGGCCTTATCCCCATAGTAGTTAACTGAGTCCCTACCTCCATAGTAGTTAACTGAGCTCCTGCCCCCATGACATGCTCACTGCCTTCTAGATTTTGTTCAGCCAGGCGGGAAACCTCCCCTCACCTCCCTCTTTCTCTGCTCTCTATTCAGTTTCACTCCTGCCAGGAGTAGGAGATGATTTGCACAACAGTTGAAAACAGAATTTTGGCAGCTTGTGTTAGATGCCACTGGTCTTAGGAAGGCCAGAGATGCTAAAGAGGAAAAAACAAAAGGAAATATTCTGGGAATTCCCAATCGGTTTTTGGCACCAGATAGGAATTCTAATTTACCAGGAAGATTTTCTCTGCACTCCCATCCCCTTTACCCAGCTTGCACCTCTCTCTTGAAACCTTTCAGACTTCGTGAATGCCTAGGGCTAATTTGAGACTGAAATAGCACTTATGGGTCCCAGTGGTTCCCTTGGGCTCACCTTAGGAGAAAGAACCATCACAGAGCAGATAAGCTCAAGGTGTGTCCAAATCCTTTCCAGAGTGAGAGACAGCTAGAGCCCTCTGGGATGCAGGGCCTGAGGGATTCCACTGCAAACCTCCCTTGGCTTTGTTCTCATGGGTATTCCCTGGCCTTGACTTCTGCTACCTAGTGATGCAAAGAAATGCTATTGTTCTGGCTTTGTAGGTTACTCATTTATAAGTTAATTCATTCATTCATTCACCCTTTTACCCTAAAATAATCACATGCAGAATGTTTTGTGTTTGCTTGTGTGCACAAATGCTTATGGGGCACGTTGTCTATACTTTCCATTGGATTCACAAGGATTCCTTGTCCCTTCAAAGTAAAAACATCTGCATGGAGAGGTAAGGAGACAGAATTAGTAGTTTTTGAGGCCATTGTAGGCCAGGCATTTTGCTAATTTTTTCTTTTTGTTGTTGTTGTTGTTCTTTTTGGAGGGGAGTATAAATTTTTTAAATGAAGGAAAACAAAAAAATCACTAAGAAATTTGGAAAAATAATGAAAATGATATAGAAAAAACTAATCTGTAATCCAGCCACACAAAGAGCTCAATGGCCATTGTGGATCTGTTATCTTCAAGTTGTCCATGATATTGGACACTTGGCTTGTATAGCTTATTCCCAAGTCATAAAGGACCCAAGGCTGAGCACCCAAGCACCTAAAGGCACACAGCCTTAGCTATCAAGGAGAGTTTCCAGCAGGTAGGAAGTACGTACGCTTAGCTGCAATGGTGAGGTGAGTTCTGGGACTGAGGATTATAGGGCTGAGGTACCTCCAGGAGCAGGAGGGAATCTTGGAGGGACCTCTCCAGACAAGGTAACCACTCAGTAGCACAAGGAGAGCTACTGAGTTGGCATGGGGAAGAGGGAATTACTGAGATGAGGTGGAGGAGGTAGGACAGGCATGGAGCTTTGTGGTAGCTTAATCCCACCCTGAAGCTGAGATTCTAGTCTCCCATCATGGAATAGCCATGGGCTCATAGAGGTTTATTTTGTTTTGTTTTGTTTTTTAACCACTGTAATTCCCAGTCATGTATATTTATTGCTTCTACTTCTGAATGTCTCAACTTTAGATGGTATCAAATTAACTTTTCCCTACTTTTTTTTCAGTTCTGTGTTTGTTTTTGATCCTGCTTTTAGCTACCTTCAAAATTCTAAGTAATATGCTTACCCTCTGTTGCTTGTGTCATCCAACTTTAAATCACTTTGACTGACTTTCCATCATGTAAGGTGAGAAAACCAGTGTGGACTCGTCTCCTTCACCTCTTTCCCTTCCTCCTGCATCCAATCTCCTGACATTTGTCCACTGCCTGATCAATTTTTTTAGCCTGCCAGAATTTGCGTTATGTATGTTCTGTTCTGTTAATGAAATTAGAAATTTTTTTAAAATTGTAGTAAAATACACATAAAATTTGCTGTCGTAACCATTTTTAAGTGTACAGTTCAGTATTAAGTATTTTCTTTTTTGTGTAGACATAACAACTATTCATCTCCAGAACTCTTTTTATCTTGTAAAATTGAAGCTTTGTACTTGTTAAACAACAACTCCCCATTTCCTCCCCCTCCTAGTCCCTGGAAACCACCATTCTATTTTTTGTCTCTATATCTTTGACTACTCTAAGTACCTCACACAAGTGGGATCATATCAGTTTTTGGTGGTTTTGTGACCGGCTTATTTCACTTAGCAAAATGCCCTTAAGGTTCATTCATGTTGAAGAATTTCCATCCTTTTAAAGATTGAACAATATTTTGTTGAATAGAGAGACACACCATGTACCATATATTGCTTGTCCATTTATCTCTCAGTGGACATGTAGGTCGCTTTTCCCTCTTGACCTCTGTGAATGATGCTGCTATGAATATGAGTGTATATGCATCTCTTCAAGATGCTGCATTCAATTCTTTTGTATATAACCAGAAGTGAAATTGCTGGATCATATGGTAATTCTATTTTTAATTTTTTGAGGAACTACCATACTTCTTTCTGTAGAAGCTACCCTATTCTACATTCTCATCGACAATGCACAAAGATTCTAATTTTCCCACGTCCTTGTCAACTTTTGTTATTTTCTGCTTTTCTTTTATATTTGCCATCACAGTGGGTGTAAGATGGTATACCATTGTGGCTTTGATTGGCATTTCCCTGATGGTGAGTGATATTGAACCTTTTTCATATGCTTATTGGCCATTGGCATATATTTGTTGAAGAAATGTTGATTTGAATCCTTTGCCCATGTTAAAATCAGGTTATTTATTTTATTTTTGTTGTGAAGTTATAGGTGTTGTTTACATATTCTAGATATTAACCTCTTAGCAGATATATGATTTGAAAATATTTTCTCCCATTCTGTAGGTTGCTTTTTCACTGGGTTGATTATATTCCTGGATACATAAATATTTTTATACAATCCTTTTTTTTTTTTGGTATGGAAGGCCTTTATTGGAGAGGGAGGGAGGCTGCAGAGTAGCACCAAGGAGGAGAGAAAAAGAGAAGAGAAAAGAGGGGAGAGAGATGAGGAGAGAGTGAGGAAGAGAAGAGAGAGAGAGGGAGAGCAAAGAAGGGAGAGGGGGGAGTGGGGGAGAGCCAATCCTATTTTTCTATTTTTCCTTTTGTTACCTGGGCTTTTAGTATCATATCCAAGAAATCATTAACAAATCAAAGGTCATGAAGCTTTTCCCTTATGTGTTCTTCTGAAAGTTTTTTAGTTTTAGGTCTTGTATTTTGGTCTATGATCTACTTTGAGTTAATTTTTGTATATGGTATGAGGTTAGTGTACAATTTCATTCTTTTGCATGTGGATATATAGTTTTCCTAGCACTATCTGTTGAAAAATTAATCGTGTCTCCCATTGAATGATCTTGATAACTTTGTTGAAAATCATTGACATGTATGCAACAGTTTATTTCTGGGCTCTCTATTCTACTTCACTGGTGTGTCATCTGTCATTTTATGTCAGTACCACACTGTTTTGATTACTGCAGCTTTGTAGTAAGTTTTGAGGTCAGAAAGTTTGACTTGCAACCTTGTTCTATTTCCAGATTAGATTTTCCAGTTTAAGTTATTTGAAGTCTTTGAAAATTCACAGGAATGAAATTAAGTTGTCTTTGCCTTGTGTATCAACTCGAAGAAGCAAAAACTAGCAAAAGGCATGGGACCGTGCCTGTGGCTCAAAGGAGTAGGGCACCAGCCCCATATACTAGAGGTGGCAGTTTCAAACCCTGCCCCAGCAAAAAAAAAAAAAAAAAAAACAAAACCTAGCAAAAGGCATTACCTAATTATTTTCCATTGTTGAACCAAGCAGTGTGATCAGACCTGTAGGGAAATACACTAGCTTGTTAGTGCTGTGCTAATGAAGTATGACAAACTACATTACTTAAACAACAGAAATGTATTATCTCACAGTCAACAATCAAGTAGCTGGCAGGGTCATCTTTCCCTAGGGCAGGCTGTAGAGAAGGATCTGTTCAGGCCTCTCTCCTAAGCTTCTGGTTACTGAAGCCTAAGTCCAACCTTGCTAGGACATTATATCTGCATACAGCTCTGAGTCCAAATTTCTCCTTTT
This sequence comes from Galagoides demidoff, assembly GCA_963574575.1. Taxonomy (NCBI): domain Eukaryota; kingdom Metazoa; phylum Chordata; class Mammalia; order Primates; family Galagidae; genus Galagoides; species Galagoides demidoff. Next base: position 4,155 of record CAUYQV010136557.1, on the reverse strand, counting down.
CATTAGGATATTAGTCATATTGGATTAGGGCCCATCCCAATAATACTGATTAAATTAACATTACTTAATTATGCTTGTAGGGACCCTGTCTCTAAATAAGGTCATATTCTCAGGTATTGAAGATCAGGACTCCAACACATTGTTCTGACTCCATCATACTCCATCTGATTCCAGCACAATTCAACTCACGACAAGAGGAAATGTAATGTCATCTTACTACGTCTGTGGCATTTGGTGGAAAATTCCTAAGTGTCAAAGTCAGATGGAGGCTCTTTCCTTAGACTGCATCAAAATCACACTGTGCCTCAGTTTGCTTCATATTTGAAAAGAAATTCAAATTTTAGTTTCTAATTATGTTTCCTTTTTTCTCAATAAATAAATCAAAAACCATTATGTCTCATTTCACCACTAAGCTCAACTATGGTTCTTAAATGTACCATTGTGTTAAAGCAGGGACTCAGGCAATGTAGGTTCAAATTGTGGGTCTGTCACTAGCTTTTTGGCCATGTTACTTGAAGTCCATACTTCAGTTTTCTGATGTAGTTGGTGGGGTAGGAATGTCTCTATCTCGTCAGAATGTTGTGAGGATTGAATGAGGACATACACAAGAAGATTCAGAGCAGTGCCTAGCACATTCATTATTTTCTATAACATGCTCTTTCTTGGAATTATGCTGTTTTTTTCCTAAAAGAGATGATCTTCCCAGTGCCCCATGAGTCCCCTGTTGTACAGCAAACAATTCTACTTTGATCTTCTTTAAGAATGTCTTAGTTATTCTTGATCTTTGCATTTCCTTATAAAATCTAGAATTATCTTGTTACATACAAAAAGAAAGCAATAGAAAAAGAGAGACAGAGAAGCAGCTAAGAGATAGGGTAATAGATGGATAGAAAATAGGAGAGAAAGAGAGAGGAATGAAGAAATGTCCGTAGAGATTTTTTAATTTGTATTTCACTGGATCTATAAATCAGTTGGGAAGAAGTGATACATGTATACTACTGAGTCTTCTAATCAACGACCAGTATAGTGTTAGGTCTTTTAATTACATAGCTCTTAATGAGAGTGTTTTGTAATTTTCTCTTAGATCTCTTGTGCATGCTTGTTTGATTTACTGCTAGGAGGTTGATTCTTTTTATTTTGTTATAAATAGCATAGTTTAAAAAAATCATTTTTAACCTGTTTGATGCTGATGCACCCAAGTGCAATTTACCTTTGTATTTTGATTTTTAAAAAATTTTTGAGACAAAGTCTTGCTCTGACACCAGGGCTAGAGTACTGTGGCATCATCATAGCCCACTGCAACCTTGAATTCTTGGGTTCAAAAGGTCCTTTGCCTCAGCCTCCCAAGTAGCTGCAAATATAGGTGCAGGCTAATTTTTCTGGTTTTTTGTAGTGAGAGGGTCTTGTTCTTGCTCAGGCTGGTCTTGACCTCAAATGATACTCCTGTCTCAGCCTCCCAGAGTGCTAGGATTGCAGGTAGGAGCCACTATGCCTGGCCATGTGTTTTGATTTTTAAAAATGTTGATAAATAGGCTGGGCACAGTGGCTCATACCTCTAATCCTAGCACTCTGGGAGGCTGAGGCAGATAGATTGCCTCAGCTCACAGGCTTGAGACCAGCCTGAGCAAGATTGAGACCCTGTCTCTTAAAATATCCAGGCATTGTGGCAGGTGCCTATAGTCCCAGCTACTTGGGAGGCTGAGACAAGAGAATCATTTGAGTCCAAGAGTTTGAGGTTACTGTAAACTATGATGCTACAGCACTCAACCAAGGGTGACAAAGTGAGACTCTGTCTCAATAAATAAATAAATGAATAAAAATAAAAATTTTGATAAATAAACCTTTTAGTTGGGAATAATTTTAGATTTACAGAAAAGTTGCACAGATTGCATAACCCAAGATTCACTAGTGCTAATGTGTTATGTAACCACGGCACATTTATCAAAACTAAGGAATCAATGCTGGTACATCACTAACAGGCAAACTCCAGTCTTGACTTGAATTTCACCAGTTTTTGCACTAATGTCTTTGTTGTTGTTGTTCCAGGAGCCAATCTAGTATATCTCATGGCATTTAGCGTATTTTGGTTTTTAAAAACAGCTATCTTACTAAACTCTTTTATTAATTTTAATGTATCCTATATTGATTCTTTGGAAATTTCTAGGTGTACAATCAGAAAATAATGAAGACTTTGTTTTTTTCTTTCCAATCCTTGTATCTTCCTTTCCTTTTCCAGCTAGGAAGGATTAGCAGGAAAGTCCTAGTAGTACTAGTAGTACTACTAGGAAAGTACTAGCGGTAATACCTACTAGGAAGGTATTAGGTAGGACTTCTAATACCTTGATGAAAAGAAATCATGATAACTGGCATCCGTGTTTTATTCCTGATCTCACAGGAAAAGCTTCCAACTCACATCATTAAATCTGATGTTTTTGTGAGATTTTTATGGACACTCTTTGTCAGATCATGGAATTTCCCTTTTATTCCCTGTTTAAGAGGGTACATTTAAAAAAACATCAAAAGCTGTTAAATTTTATTTTTATTATTATTTACATTTTTAATTTTTTTCTGCATCTATTAACATGATCGTACACATTTTCTCCTTTAATCTGTTTATGTAGTGTAGTAACACTAATTGATTTTCTAATGTTAAATCAAACTTATTATCTTGGAGTAAACCCAACCTTCTATCAGGATATATTAGCTTTTTTATATATTGTTGAATTCAGTTTGCTAATAGTGTTTTAGACTTTTGTGTATCCATGTTCCTATGTGAAATGCACCTATAATTTTTGTTTTGATATCAAGATTATATTGACCATAAAGTGAGCTGGGGCATGTAAAGCTGGAGAAGTTTAAGTAAGGTTGAAATTATTTCTTCCTTAAACTTTTTGCCCACATGTGTGTTTAAAACCAAGAAACATAGCCATCTTCACAGCACTGCTTCTTTTCCAGAGGCCTTGATGACCCTCTCCTGGATGACACCAGCTGTTCACAGCAATGAGCGGGGCACAGACACCGCTGTCCAATCTGGGCTCTGTCGTGCTGAAAGCGACAGTAACACAGCAGATCATTTGCACCAGCCTTTCCTTAGGCTGGTCAGGTATCTAGATATTCTAAATTTGGAGAATGTATCATAGGGCCGGGCAGTGTGCTCCCTTGTGCTTGCTTTTGGGAGGAGAGGGAGAACATAGGGGATGATAAAAAACTTAAGTACAGAGTTCCAGCGACCTAGATGAGTGGCTAATTCACATTCACTGCAAAGCTGTTAGAGGAAGTGGGGGCTGGGAGCAGGGCATCATAGCAATAAGTCCTTCTCCTTGCTCTTTAATTAATTCCAGGGGCCTCCCCCCACCCCTCTCTTTTTCCCACTGGCGGCAGACATTCTCAGCACCTTCAGTGATGGGGAAACTTCCACAGATACTCCCTTTGGGAGGGCAGGATGTGACACTTCTCAATGCTCTAGGGATGCTGCCCAGGGCACATTCCAGGAAAGGAAGTGAGAGGTTTCCTTTTCCCCTTCCTTACACTGGGCATGTTTGCCTCCCTGGGGCAGTGGAAGTGGTTCTGAGAAAAAAGTAAAAGGAGGTACCTATATTCCTTTCCAAATCTCTGGCCACAGTCAGCTTTTTCAAGGTTCAGTTCAAGTTCTGTCTGTCAGTTTTCGAAAGTTTTGGTCTTTGGAGCCCTTTATACTCTTAAAAATGATTGAGAACTCCAAAAACATTTTGTTGATATGGCTTCTACCTACTGAAATTTACCATGCTAGAAAATAAAACAGAAGAATGTAAAAATAATACTAATTCATTAAAAATAGCAATAATTAATGCATTCCAATTTACATAAATACTGAATCTTGTGAAAAATAACTGTATTTTCCAAAACAATAACAAAAAAGGAGACAGAAGAGTGGCATTGTCTTGCATTTTTTCAAATCTTTTTAATTTCTACTTAATAGATGATAGCTGATTCTTGTGCCTGCTTCGGTATTGAATCTAGTGCAGTAAGGTTTTGTTTTTTTGTTTTTTTTTTTTGAGACGGAGCCTCAAGCTATCCCCCTGGGTAGAGTGCCTTGGCATCACAGCTCATAGCAACCTCCAACTCCTGGGCTCAAGCGAGTCTCCTGCCTCCGCCTCCCAAGTAGCTGGGACCACA
>CAUYQV010136555.1:0-15964 GCA_963574575.1 Galagoides demidoff | reverse complement strand
GCATCACAGCTCATAGCAACCTCCAACTCCTGGGCTCAAGGGAGTCTCCTGCCTCCGCCTCCCAAGTAGCTGGGACCACAGGCGCCCGCCACAACGCCTGGCCATTTTTTGGTTGCAGCCATCATTGTTGTTTGGCGGGCCCAGGCTACTTTTGTTTTTTATTATAAATTTAGTGATACGAATTATAGAAAAGCAGATAATCACAAGGAGTAATCTCAGCCAATTTTCTATCAAATTATAAACAGCAACACTTTGGGTCTCCTTCCAGGTTTCTTGCTATCTAATTTGAAGGGAAAGCTAGTGTAGAAGCTACTCATTTATTTAAACAAATAGGAGATGAAAAATATGGACATTGTTTTGGAAATTTAAAAAATTCTTCTAATAGTGTAAGAAGAAACCATAGACTTCATCATTTTGATACCCGTATGTTTTATAATAAGTTTACCATTTGTTGGGCATAACTCAATGTTAAAATCAGCATCCCTTTGTATATCACCCCCCATACTTACATACAGTAATGCACTAGGTGACATTTCATTGACAGACCACATATACAGTGGTGGTCCCATGAGATTAGAGTGGAGTTGAAAAATTCCTATCACCTAGTGGCATCGTAGCCATCATAATGTCATAGTTCACTGCATTACTCATGTGGTGATGCTGGTGTAAACAAACTTACTGCCCTGCTAGTCACATAAAAGTATAATAAATAGAGTTGTACATATTACATAATACCAGTTTATGACAATAAGTGACTGTGTTAACTGGTTTATATATTTACCTTTCATCTTTATTTTATATTATTTTATTTTATTTTATTTTATTTTATTTTATTTTATTTTTTTGAGACAGAGCCTCAAGCTATCCCCCTGGGTAGAGCGCTGTGGCATCACAGCTCACAGCAACCTCCAACTCCTGGGCTCAAGAGAGTCTCCTGCCTCCACCTCCCAAGTAGCTGGGACCACAGGCGCCTGCCATAATGCCCGGCTATTTTTTGGTTGTAGCCATTGTTGTTGTTTGGCGGGCCCAGGCTGGATTTGAACCCGCCAGCTCAGGTGTACGTGGTTGGCACCTTAGTCGCTTGAGCCACAGGCGCCGAGCCTGTGTATTACTTTTTAACAAAAACATCTAAAAAGTAAAAAAAAGAAATGAAAAATATTCTTAAATAGAGAAAAAATTTTTTATATAACTATACAATATGTGTTTTAAGGTAAGTATTATGAAGGAGTCAAAGGTTAAAAAAATTCAATGTTTATAAGGTAAAATAGTTACAGTAAACTAAGATTAACTTACTATTAAAAATGTTTTAATAAATTTAGTATAGGCTCAGTGTACAGAGTTTATAAGGTCTTTAGTAATGTATAGTAATGTCCTAGGCCTTCATAGTCATTTCCCGCTGGCTCACCCACAGCAACTTCCAGTCCTGTAAGCTGCTTTCTTGATTAGTACCCCACATAGGTATACTGTTTGTCTATCTTTTATACCACATTTTTACTATAATGTTCCTGTGTTTTGATACATAAATCTGACATTTATAATAATATTGGTGGTGTTATTTTGAGAACAGTATACTATAGGATAAAACAATGCTTTTACCATTAGGGACCAAGATTTCTAACAAAGGAGAAGAGAGACGAGGTATAAAATCGAAGAAGTTAATTAAAACCTTGTACTTTAAATTTGAATTAGAAATACTGATGTAAACTCAACCATATCTCCTTCTATTTAAAAATGTGTGTTTTTTAATGCCTACCTTTTGCAAATGTTTGGAAGTAATAAGAGCATCATAATAATGAGCACGTTTACTACCCAGATTATGGCTTCTAGATACCATCCTCCTACTTAAAAGGAACTAAGATTCCCTTTTGAACAAATGAATAATTCCAGGTTTGAAGGAAGAAGAATACAAAATGTGTGAAAAGAAGGGAAGCTAACGAAGACTAATAAGTTCATGTCAAAAGGACACTGGGGCCAGCTTGAAAGGGTTCTTACTGACCAAACATTGGGTAGTTGGAATATCATTTAAATTATTATAACAAGAAGCCAAAACTTAGGATAATACTAGAAATCTAGGGAACAGAGAAAATAAAGCCATAACTCACTGAAAGCCATTATATGTTTTTTTGTGTGGCACCTGTGGCTCAGCAGGTAGGGCTCTGGCCCCATATACCCAGGGTGGCGGGTTCAAACCCAGTCCTGACCAAACTGCAACAAAAAAATAGCTGGATGTTGTGGCAGGCGCCTATAGTCCCAGCTCCTCAGGAGACTGAGGCAAGAGAATAGTCTAAGCCCAGGAGTTGGAGGTTGCTCTGAGCTGTGTGATGCGGGCATTCTACCAAGCAATAAAGTGAGACTTCGTCTCTACAAAAAAAAAAGAAAAGAAAACCATTATACATTTTTATGGCATAAACACGTGAAAACTGACCGTTGAAAATAACTTGAAAACAAATATTTATCCCTCCTTTCCAGTATGAACTGTATTTAGGGAAACCAAATTGTTGATGTTGAAAAGCATTGTTGCTAAAATTTTGTTGCAAGTTTTAATCTTGCTAATAAGATTTAAATTTATTCAGTATTTTTGCTTTGAGTTTTTTTCAAGTATGCTTTGAATTGATCGCCTTATTAAGTCATTAAATTACAAGCCAGATTTAAATTTTCTTAACCTCTTTGTTTTTTCTGTGTGTTGAAATCCTATAAATGGTATAAGAAATTTTACTTATGTTTTATTGTTATTTTGTTTTGTTTTCAATTGCTCTTCCAGCAGTATCCTGGTATGAACCAGCTGTCCTCTAGTCTAGGAGGATTGAATCTTCAGAGTTCTCCACAGCCAGAAAGCCTGAGACCCGTAAACCTCACTCAGGAGAGGAATATTTTACCCATGACTCCTGTTTGGGCTCCTGTGCCTAACTTGAATTTAGAACTCAAAAAATTAAACTGTAGCCCAGAGTAGGTATTTGCTTTTTAATCTTTCTTAAGTAACATACTTTGATGAAAAAATTATTTGACTTTCACAAAAAAGTAATATATTGTTTGGAAGTTGTGTTAATATGGACTTTTCTATTTCTGTTGGCATGTTCTCCATGTAAAATTCAGTTTAGCTCATCTGTTTCTGTTCCCATCTCTATCTCAATCCATTCCTATTCCTCTGTCACCAATGCTAGGGAAATTATTTGTTTGAATGAAGGGTTTCTGGGACCTAAATCTAACTGTATTTTTCATTTTTTCAGTCTTTTCCCTCACCTTTCAATTTTAATAACTTCTAATATCTTTTTTTTAAATTGTTGGGGATTCATTGCTAATATCTTTTAAATAAGATGGAATCTTTAACATTTTATTCTCTTTATCAGGCTTTGCTTGAAAAGGATACAGACCTCACTTGTGTAATACCAAGAATAGGTTTAGAGTAATGATTTGTCTCTGAATTTTCTTTTCCCACTAAATGTAAAACCATTAACTCCCAGGCTCATTGATTCAGCCTGAGTTTAGATTTGGATTTCCTTTACTGAGTTATCATGGAGAAATTCAGCATTTCTGCATGGATAGATTGCACCTGGCAGCCACCAAACCATGGGGTATGCCTTCTGTGTGGGTACGCTCTGTCACTCACCTTACACTGCCTCCAAAGGCAAATGTTCTTTGTTCTTGCACGTTTTCAGTACTTCTGTCTCCCAAGAATAGGACATTCCTCTGGACCTGTGTGTTTTTTAGAAGACCTCTTGATCCTAGAATTTCTCCACCTTATAAAGTAAATTCTAGTTTACAGAAGAATATTGTCTTCTTCCTTGCTTTGGGAGAATTAGTGTTCTTTGGAGCCAATATTTTCCTTTCTGTGAAGCAAAAGTTTTCTGGCTTTAAAAAAAAAAAGCTAAAAATCATTCTTTCTCAACTAAAATCTTATGTAGAATTCCAATACAGAAAACAGAAAGTGATACTGCTTTAAAAGTTTACCCCTCTGCCACACACTCCAGCACTATCAGCCTATCAGTGCCTGAGTAGTACCAAAATAATTTCTATATCAGTGTAGGGCATTAGAGATTACAGGTTGAAAATAGCTGCCTATTACTGTGAGTGTAAGCTACTATCATGTTTTTGTGGATTGTGGCCTTTGAAGTATGAATGATTAGGCATTCTCTCAGTAGGTGAACGTAGTGTTTGTGTATGCATATGTGATTCCCCATAAGTAGGGGAATGGTGTGTATTGTTCTGCCCAGTTATGTGTTTTTTCTGAAAATATCCCTTTTATGAAAATGAAAAAGAGTAATTATGAGAATAGGCTTTAGAGTTGAACAGAGCTAGTTTTTTTTTTTTTTAATAGTTTTACTAATAAGTAGCTATAAGACAGGCCAGGCCTGTACTCTTAGCACTCTAGGAGGCCAAGGCAGTAGAGCTCAGGAGTTTGATACCAGCCTAAACAAAGTGAGAACTGTCTCTCCTAAAACAGAAAAACTAGGTAAGCACTGTGGCAGGCGCCTGTAGTTCCAGCTATTCAGGAGGCTGAGGCAGAAGGATCTTTTGAGTCCAAGAGTTTGATATTGCTATGAGCTCTATGATTCTGTGGCACACTACCCACAGCAACAAAGTAAGACTCAAAAAAAGGAAAAAAAACAGTAGCTATGAGAGTTTGTGCCATTTATTTAACCTCTCGAAGTCTTGGTTTTTACATAGTAAAACAAGAATAATAATAGTGGCTACATGCAGTGGTTCACACCTCTCTCTAATCCTAACACTTTTGGAAGCCTACAGCAAGAGTCACTTGAAGCCAGGAGTTTAAGACCAGCCTAGTCTAGAACAAAGTGAGGATCCCTCCCCATCTTTACAAAAAAATTTTAAAAATCAGCCAGGCGACTAAGACAGAAAGATTGCTTGAATCACAACACTGCACTTCAGCCTGGGGAGCAGAGTGAGAGCTTGTCTTAATTTAAAAAAAAAAAAAACAACAAAAAACCAAAATAATAATAGTGTTTACACATTAAGATAAATTATTAATTCAGCAACTACTGAATGCCTTCAAAGTTAAGTGCAAGGCACTGTTTCTGTGTTCTGAAGATAGAATCATAAAACAAAGTTCAAAACTTATTTGCATTAGGGAAGACATTCAGGGTGCCCCATCTCTTTTCTCTGCTGAATTCTGGAATAAGAATTGTCTTGATCTACACATTAAATACATGAACACTAACGAAAGCTTATGAGCAAAAAGAAAAGTATGTGCATAATTTTTGTGCTATCTGCCACCACAGATAAGCAAAAATGTCCCCATGTAATCCACATGTGGCTCACAGGCCACAGATTGGACACTCCTGTTGGCAGAGCACATAGCACATAATGACAGGGTATTACAATGAAGAAAAGTAAAGCTGAGGAGGGAGTCAAGAGTAGAGGGTGACTGTTTAACTGAGGAGTCTAGATAGGATTTCCCAGGGGGTGAACATTTGAGTAGAGATGTGAATCCAGTGAGAAAGCAAGCCATGTGACCCTCTGGGAAAAGAGTGTTCCAAGCTGTTTGAAGAACAAATGAGAAGGTCTTGAAGCACGAACAGGCCTCGTGTATTTAAGAAACATGAAGCCTGGAATAAATAGATGTCTATGTATCTCTGCATAATACTAACCACCCTTAGAATTCCTGATTTCCAGTACCTCTGCTGCTTGCTGCTTGCTGCTTTGGCAGCTCCTTCGTTATTCTGTCTATTGACCTTAACTTCTAACTTTAAAGTCTCTATGAGGGAAACAGTGCTAAAGTGATGTAAGGACAAAACTATCTGATCTCAAGTGGAGAAGACAGGCAAGATATACAGCCAACTAAAGCAAATCAGACTTAATGATATCATAGAAGTATGAGCGCTTCTGTGCACAGAAGAAAAGGCCATTCCCTCTACTTTGGGGAACTATGGGGTGGGGTAGTTTCAGAAGAAATGATAACTTTGATGAGCCTTGTTATAACAGCGGGGGTTTAACAGGTGAAAAAGGGGCAGGAACAGCATTGTTAAAAGAAAAATAAGTAAAAAAAAGGAGGCCTTTTCACTCATGATTTTACTCCCCCACCCCGCTTCATGTCCTGCAGGCTAGTCATAATGGAGTGAATGTCTTTTCCTGAATGTGTTGAGCTTTTCCACCATGTTGAATCTTCAATGTCTTTCACCATATATTACACATATACCTGTTTAATCAGGACCTTCCTGCTTATAGTTACGATAACATGCCCAAATGATTTTCACTTATGACCTCAGATGTTCCTACTCTGATCGCTAATGTTCTTCGTGTTGTTTGTGTGTTTTGCAGTTCATTTCGGTGTACTTTGACAAATATTCCACAGACACAGGCTTTACTGAACAAAGCAAAACTTCCTTTAGGATTGTTGTTACATCCCTTCAGAGACCTAACGGTAAAGTAGTAACATTTTAAAATGTTTGTGGGTACTGATAAGTATGCTCTGAACAAAGTACCTAGATTTTGTTTCTTAGAATTTTCTTGCTCTTGTTTGAAATTAAGAAATAATCGTTTCTGTCACATTCAATTCGGCAAACATTTTGAGTGCCTGTTTTGTGACAGGCTGTGAACTAAGCAGTGACGATAGAAAAATGGCTAAATCATTAGCCTTGCCCCCAACAAGTTCTTATCTGACAGGGGAAGATATAAAAACAAATAGTTATAGTGCTGTATGTTAATTCATGTAATTAATCAGATTCTATGAGAAATAATTCTCTGTGGGTACAGTGGCAAAAATTTTCTGTAAGTGATGAAATCTGAGTTAGATTTTAAAAGATCAGTAGTTTTCAAAGTTTGAGCAGCCGTAGAAGGTAGTAAACCTAATTTAGGCTTAAGAACCAATAATACTGTTCAGTTAGAGAGGAAAAGTGTCTGATTATTCCTTAGCAAATTAAATAACCTTGTAATAGGGAAAGTCAAGCACTTCAGATCTGTTGAATAAAAACATTACTTGTAAGTTTCTACAGTCTATTTGGTTTAATACCTAGCTTGCTAGATTTTTATACATACTTCTGATATTTCATACAAATATGTTGAGTGGAAACCTAATTTTTTAAACTTCAGAAATAATTTTATTCAGAGATGTTTTATTTATACTTAATAAGTTACATTTTTCCCTTATACTTTATTACTACTGTGGTTTTCTACCCTTACTATTGGCACTGGGTCTCTTTTGCTCTCATCCATCCCCAAAATTTGACTACCTATCGTGCTGGATGCTGGATGTAAAAGTCAGTAAGCTTCTTTATGGAGCTTACTTTCCTACTAGGAACTATGGAAAGGATCAAAATGAATAGAAAGTAAAATAAGTATAGGATGCATTAAGTATCAGAATTTGTTCATTCAATAGGTACTATTTTAATTACTTATAATACTATTACAGTCTTTTTTGTTGTTGTGTTATTGATATGTTTCAGTGTAAAATCACACAAAAGCACTGTTAGGGTTGCTGTTCTGTATAGGGAGTAGAGCAGCATGTGTTCTGTTTTTCCCTTTTTCTGACTACAACAACATCTTTATGTTCTAGCAATTACCAGTGATAACACTCTATTACCTTCAGTAGAGTGCTGTGGTGTCAGAGCTCACAGCAACCTTCAACTATGGGCTTACGCGATTCTCTTGCCTTAGCCTCCCAAGTAACTGGGACTACAGGCGCCCGCCACAACGCCTGGCTATTTTTTTTTTTTTTTTGGTGCCATTCTTATTGTTTTATGTGGCCCAGGCCAGGTTCGATCCCGCCAGCCTCTGTATTTGTGGCTGGCGCCCTATCCACTGAGCTGTGGGCTCTGCCCTATTACAATCTTAATCTCTAAACCAAGATAGTTAATTTCCTGTATACACAGATAAGAGTTTTCCCCTAAATACAGATACCTTATAATGATACTTTCTGGAAGTATATACAATAAATTATTCACGGTGACATCTCTGGGACATAAAATTCTAAGTAATATTTTATTTTCTCATTTTTAATTAACTGTATTTCCTGGATTTTTATTTATTTTTTTATAAAGAATATGTAGTTGGGTAATAAAAATAGTATATGTGAAAAAAATTAAAAAGATATAAATGTTCATGTGTAGATAGAAAAGAAAAGCTGGAATGAAATAGATTAAAATGGGATTAATTAACAGGGATATCTCGGGAACATAATATGTGATCTCTTAATCTTTTTTCATATTTTCTAAATTTTCTGTATTGAATATAAAATTCCTTTTCCAAACTAAGCATAGGAATGTATTTTTTTAAAAAACACACTGTGTTTGGCCTTCTGTCCTCAGCAGCCTTTCTGTGGCTGTCTGTGTGACAAGCAGTGCCTAATAATCCTAGTACCAAGTGCAGTCCACAAAAACAAAGGCAGATGTTTCTCTCTTACTATTCTTCAGTCTATATGATGAACTCTAACTTGTATTATTTCCTTTGGCAACCAGGCTTTTTTTTGTTAGTCATAGTTGTTACATTTAATATGACTTTAGTGTTATCTTACAGTTCATGGCAAGAGACAAAGAAAACTTGATAGCTATTTGTGCTGCTCAGCCCATCACTGGATTTTATTGATGTGTTTCAGTGTAAAATCACACAAAAGCACTGTTAGGGTTGCTGTTCTGTATAGGGAGTAGAGCAGCATGTGTTCTGTTTTTCCCTTTTTCTGACTACAACATCTTTATGTTCTAGCAATTACCAGTGATAACATCAAATACCATTGTAAGATGCCGATCTTGTCGAACTTACATTAACCCTTTTGTATCTTTCATCGATCAACGTAGATGGAAATGCAATTTGTGCTATAGAGTTAATGATGGTGAGTTTCAGATTCTTAAAATCAGTGTTTTAATACTTTTTTGTCATTACCTGGTTTCTCTCCTCATTACTTTCAAAAAAACTTTCATGTCATTTTTAGCAGAGAGAATACAGGTTAGGGCTGGGGATGTTTCATTTTGGCTGACAAAGGGGACAATGAGAGTGACGGGGCAGAGTACAAATAATAGTCATAAAAGAAACAGTGGTGCTTGTGCAGATGAGCTTACGCAGATTATGCTTGCGCCCCACAGTTGAGATTGTCTTTGTTTGTACCTTTGGTCATTCAGCTCAGGTAGGTCTTTGCCAGTGTATATGGATGCATGCATGTTTATGTGTCTGTCTATTGACTTATTTTTTTCCCCTGTCATGATATAATTAATAAGACACAAGTCTAAGAAGCAAGGTTATTTATGTCCTGGTTTACTCACATGATTTCAGAACATAAGTTTTATTTATTCTTCTGATCTGTATTTTTTTTTTTGAAACAATTTCACTTTGTTACCCTTAGTAGAGTGCTGTGGTATCATAGCTCACAGCAACCTCAAACTCTTGGGCTCAAGTGATTCTCTTGTATCAGCCTCCCAAGTATCTGGGACTATATATGCCCATCACAAATGCCCGGCTATTTTTATTTATTTATTTTTTTGAGACAGTCTCTCACTATATTGCCCCTCAGTATTGTGTTATAGCTCACAGCAACCTCAGACTCTTGGGCTTAAGCAATTCTCTTGCCTTAGCCTCCTAAGTACCTGGGACTACAGGCACCTGCCACAACACCTGGCTATTTTTTGTTGCAGTTGTCATTGTTGTTTAGCAGTCCCAGGTCAGGTTCTAACCCACCAGCCCCAGTGTATGTGGGCAGTGCCCTGACCACTGAGCTATGGGTGCTGAGCCCTAGATATTTTTAGAGACAAGGTCTCGCCCCAGCTTGGGCTGGTTTCGAACCTGTGAACTCAGGCAGTGCACCTGCCTTGGCCTTCCAAAGTGCTAGGATTATAGGTGTGAGCCACTGCTGGTCTATATTTTGTTTTCTTTTTATTAAATCATAACTGTGTATATCAATACAGTCATGGGGTACAATGTGCTAGTTTTATATACAATTTGAAATATTTTCATCAAACTGGTTAACATAGCCCTCGTGGCATTTTCTTAGTTATTGTGTTAAGACATTTGTATTTTACATTTAGTAAATTTCACATGTGTAACAGGGCTTACACAATTTATTTTTGACATTATTCACATAACTATTGGTAAACCCTGTATAAACATTGGTGATAAAGCTGTTTATTTTTAGGCATGCATATATGTGTTTAGTGACAAGTTGTATATTGGATTTCTACCTCTTATCTAGTTCCTGAAGAATTCATGTATAATCCCCTTACACGATCCTATGGAGAACCTCATAAACGACCAGAAGTTCAGAATTCAACTGTGGAGTTCATTGCTTCTTCAGATTACATGGTAACTGTTCAGTGTTAAAATTGGTTGTGGGGTACAATTGTGTTGCTCGTGTGTAATTGCTGTTAAGTGAATCCTTACCCAGATTTTGAAATTATTTATAATATTAAAAATAGTATTTAAAGGTTATATTTAACAAATAGAAAACTCTTCCTAAAAATTATTTGTTGTTGTAGAAGAATGTATTATATCATTAAGAAATGTTAGTCATGTTTTATGATGAGCACTAACATCTATAATTTTATCATTTTAACTCAGTTACTTATGTGGAATGGATGTGGATATTCTTTTATCATTTAAAATAGAGATTTTGTTTTATCATTTAACATTTAAGACTTTCAAAACAGAAAAATGTCTATTTTTGCCAAATATTAAGTCTCCAGGATCTTAAATATCCAGCTTCATAATTCACCCGGTACAAATAAATGGACATTGACTTCACTATAAATTTTGTTTTTATTTTTCTTTTTGTTTCAATCATAAAATTCTACCAATTCTTTAATTATATTGACTCTGAAATTGCATTCTTCTTTCCACTTACAAAATGAGTTTTTTGCCTAATTTCTGCCCATCTTCTTTAACCTGTCTTCTCATTTTTAATGTATTTATAGTAACTAGATTTCTTCCATATCCTCACTTCTAATCCTTGTCTGTAAAAATTTAAATGCTACTAGTAAAAAAGGATAATTTTTGTTGCCTACGCTAGAGTACAGTGGCATGATCATAGATTTGCCATAGCCTCAACCTTCTGGGCTCAGGTGATCCTCCTGCTACACCGTCCTGAGTAACTGAGACTATAGGCACATGCCACCATACCCAGCTAATTTTCCCTTTTATAAAATCTTTTTTGGGGAATGCGATCTCACTGCATTGCCCAGGCTGATTTCAAATTCCTGGCCTCAAGTGATCTCCTACCTCAGCCTCCCTAGTTGCTGGGATTACAGGCTTGAGCCCAAGGATTTTCTTTACACTTAACACTTAACTCTTAGGATTCAGCCACCATTAGGTGGTGTAATCGCTAGTACTAATGGCAGGTTGTCAGGTTTAAAATTTATTTTTATTTTATTTTTAAAATTATTATTATTATTTTTTGTCACAGATTCTGACTCTGTTGCCCAGGCTAGGCATGACTCCAGCCTACCTCACAGCAACCTTGAACTTCTGGGTTCAATTGATCCTCTGCATTTGCCTTCTATGTAGCTGGACTACAGGCACCAGCCAAAATGCTTGGCTGTTTTTTCTTTTCTTTTTTTTTTTTAATCTGTTTGTAGTAAAGATGGGGTCTCACTCTTGCTCAGGTTGGTCTTGGACTCCTGATCTCAAGGGATCCTCCTGTCTTGGCTTCCCAGAGTACTAAGATTATCGGAGTGAGTCACCATGCCTGGCATAAAATTTACTTTAAAAAAAATAAAAATTTTGACTTGGTGTCTGTAGTTCAAGCAGCCAACGTGCCAGCCACATACACCAGAGCTGGTGGGTTTAAATCCAGCACGGGCCTGCCAAACAACAATGACAACTACAACCAAAAAATTGCTGAGCATTGTGGCGGTACCTGTAGTCCCAGCTACTTGGGAGGTAGAGGCAAGAGAATTGCTTAAGCCCAGGAGTTGGAGGTTGGTGTGAGCTGTGATGCCACAGCACTCTACCCACGGCAACAGCTTGAGGCTCTGTCTCAAAAAAAAAAAATTTAAAATGGGTTTAGGAATGGTGAAAGGATTTAGAAAGTGCTTAGCACTAAATAATTAACAAGCTTAATTAAAAAAAAAAAAACACATCTTAATAGGTTAGAGAGTGAGACCGAACCTATCTCTTGAAAAAAAAATTTTTTTGGAAGATATTTTAGCCAGTATTACTTACTGAAAAAAATCTTTAACCCATCTATAGGTATTACTGTATATTAACTGCCTTTATGCATAACCAGCTTTACAAAAGAAAAAAATTAAAGGAATGTAGTTTTTATTAGTTCATACAGTTTTACGGAACAGCAGTCCTGTTGTGAATTTTTTGTATAATATAGTCAGCAAATATTCAGTGGGAGTAGCAATATTAAAAGAATAACTTGTACCAGGTAGTGCCTGTGGCTCAAAGGAGTAGGGCACCAGCCCCATATGCCGGAGGTGGCAGGTTCAAACCCAGCCCTGGCCAAAAACTGCAAAAAAATAAAAAATAAATAAAAGAATAAATTGTACCTACTAAATAACATTATTTTATTCTTTTTAGCTTCGTCCTCCTCAACCTGCAGTTTACTTGTTCGTGTTAGATGTGTCTCATAATGCGGTGGAAGCTGGATATTTGACAATTCTGTGCCAGTCACTGTTAGAAAATCTAGACAAGTAAGAGTTTTTTAAAATCATATTTGTGTATGTATGTAAAATATACATAAATATGAGGTATTTGTGGGTTTGTTTTTATTAAGTTTGATACATTTAACAGCTAAAGAGTACTTATTTTCTACTATACATAGAATAAGGATCCTGCTACTTCAAAATGATTTATGATGTGGTATCTAAATCACAGAAGTTTAATATTTAGTCACAAATTTAGATTTTGTCTAATTTATTTTTCTGATTTAGCTGATTTGAACACTGAGGTCTAGAAACTTGAACTTGGCCAGAGTATCAGGAATTAGATGAAACTATTATCAAAAAGACAAAAAATAACAAGTGTTGGGAAGGATGTGGAGAAAAAGGAACCTTTGCACACTTTGGGGAATGTAAATTAACACAGCCATTATGGAAAACTGTGGATGTTCTTAGGAAATTAAGTGTAGAATTACATATGCTTCAGAAATCCCACTGGATCCATATGGTAATTCATATGGAAAATAGTTTATAGAAAAGATACCTTCACTCTGGTGTTTATTGCAGCATTATTCACAAGAGCTGGGATTTGGGTTTTTTTGTTTTTTATTTTTTGAGATGAAATCTCACAGCAATCTTGAACTCTTGGGCTTAAGTGATTCTCTTGCTTTAGTCTTCCAAGTAACTGGGATTATAGGCACCTGCCACAGTGCCCAGCTGTTTTTGCTGTTGTTGCAGTTGTCATTGTTTGGCAGGTTCGGGTTTGAACCCGCCAGCCCTGTTGCATGTGGCTGGTGCCTTAGCCCCTGAGCTATAGGCGCTGACCCAAGAGCCAACATCTGTAAATCAACTAACTGTCCATCATTAGATGTATGGATAAAGAAAATGTGGTGTGTGTACACAAATGGAATACTCTCCCACTTTTAGAATGAAAAAAATTTTGTCATTTGTGATGCCATTGATGAACCTAGATGACATTATGTTAAGTGAAATAGGGCAGGCACAGAAAGACAAATACCACATGATCTCACTCGTAAGTGGAATGTAAAAGACTTGATCTCAAATAGTTGTGAACAGGGCTAGGGTGGTGGCAGTAGGGTGGGGGTTGGGGAGAGGTTGGTCAAAGGGTACAAGATTTTGTTAGGAAAAATGTCAAGAGATCTGTTATACAGCATTGTGATTATAGTTAACAGCAATATATTATACTCTTGAAAAATGCTAAGAGACTAGATTTGAAGTGTTCTCTCTGCAAAATAATAACTTCATGAGGTAATAAAAATATTTTTTGTAGTTTTTGGCCGGGGCTGGGTTTGAACCTACCACCTCTGGCATATGGGGCTGGTGCCCTACTCCTTTGAGCCACAGGCGCCGCCCAGGTAATGCAAATGTTTACTAGCTAGATTTAGCAATGTTTATTTATTTCTAAGCATCTTGTTTTATGTGACAGATACATACAATTATGTCAATTAAAATAAAATAAAACTTAAAATAAATGAAAGAATTTTTTTTTTTTAAAGAATCTGGATGAGAGAAATCTAGCTATAAGTTATGCCTGAGCAAGGAATTTTTTACAAGGCAATTTTAATTGCACTAATGAGAGGATTAACTAGATAAAGGGAAGGGGGAAGGAAATTGCCTTTGTGCTAAGTGTTAGGAAGGCAGAAACTGAGCTCTTCATTTTAGCATGTTAGTAATGAGCTACATTGTGGAAGTAAAAATAGATCATACAATAAGTGGCTTACACCTGGCTCTCATTCCTTCCTTCAAGATTTGTACTGAAGGGACCTTTCAGGTAGATTTAAAAATGAACCTCTGAAATTCAGGTAAACAAAGTCATTTGTGCATTTCTTTTTTGTACTCATCACCCACAAGAGATAGGACTTAACATTGTTGGTAAGAGTGGTTTAGTATTGCAATGGTTCTTGGCGTGTTAATGATTTAGAGATGATTATGTATGACTACTTTGTCACAAGTACTCTGGGGATTCCATAAGATTGTCTTCCATCTTCCGTTTGAGTTTAAGAGGCTTTGTCCTGTGTGCTACCTTTAGTCGTCACCACACTCTGCTTAATTACTGATCTTGGCTTGTAAAAGAAATTGATAACACTAAGATGTCCAAATTTTTTTTTATTTCAAAAATCTTAGGGAGGGCTTGGCGCCTATAGCACAGTAGTTACAGCACCAGCCACATACATCGAGGCCTGCAGGTTTGAACCCAGCCCAGGCCAGCTAAACAACAATGACAATTGCAATAAAAAGTAGCCAGGTGTTGTGCTGGGCGCCTGTAGTCCCATTTACTTGGGAGGCTGAGGCAAGAGAATCGCATAAGCCCAAGAGTTTTAGGTTGCTGTGAGCTATGACGCTTTGGCATTCTACTGAGGGTGACATAGTGACATCCTGTCTCCAAAAAAAAATCTTAGAAAGTACAAGTGTTTTTTGTTGTATGGATGAATTATATCATGAAGTGTCACCAGAATAGTGTACAGTATACCTGATAGGTAGATTTTGTTTTTTTTTAAAGATAGTCTTTCTCTATTACCTAGGCTAGAGTGCCATGGTGCCAGCCTAGCTCATAGCAGCCTCAGACTCCTGCCTCAACCTCCCAAGTAGCTGTGACTACAGGTGCACACTACTATGCCCAGCTAATTATTTTTAGTAACGACAGGGTCTCTTGCTCAGGCTGGCTTCACCTCAGCCTCCCAGAGTGCTAGGATTATAGTCATGAGCCACCACTATGCCTGACCAGTGGTAGGTAGATTTTTATTCCCTTACCCTTCCCTTGCCCTCTGCCCTTCTTTGTTTTCAGTGCCCATTACCCCTCTTTATGACCATCTATATCCTTCATAGCTGCCCCTTACGGTACTTAATATAATGGTTTTCAGTTCCATCTAAGTTGCTGCAGAAGACATTATTTCATTCATTTTTATGGCTGAATGGTACTCCATTGTGTGTTTGTGTGTGTGTTAATACATATACACACACATATCCCACATTTTCTTTACCCACTCATCAGCTGGTGGACACTTAGTTTGGTTCTCCATCTTCACTATTTTGAACTGTGCTATGTAAAAAGACCTCTTTTCCTTTGGGTAGATACTCAGTAGTGGGGTTGCTGTATTGAATGGTAATTTCCATAGTGCTTTCCATAGCAATTTCCCACCAACAGTATATAAAATGTTCCCTTTCACTGTGTCTATGCCAATATTCATTATTTTCTTACTTTTTAATACTGGCCATTCTGAGAGGTGTTTCATGTGTTTTTTGGCCATTTGTGTATCTTCTTTTAAGAAAAATGTTTGCCCACGTTTTGATGGGGTTATTTGTTTTTTCCTTACTTATTTGTTTGAGTTCTTTGTAGATTCTAGATATTAGCCTTTGGTTAAAATATAATTTGTGAATATTTTCTCTCATTCTTTAAGTTGTCT
>CAUYQV010136554.1:0-15596 GCA_963574575.1 Galagoides demidoff | reverse complement strand
AGTGGGCACCTATGGTCCCAGCAACTTGGGAGGCTGAGGTAGGAGACTCACTTGAGCCTAGGAGTTAGAGGTTGCTGTGAACTGTGATGCCATGGCACTCTACCCAGGGGGACAGCTTGAGGCTGTCTCAAAAAAAAAAAAAAAAAAGAAATGAGTATAATTGTGATGGATGTGTTACTTGGTTCAATGTAAACATTTCACATTGTATATCGAAGCAGTACCCTGAACCCCATAAATGCATCAATGTACAAAGTTATGATTTAATAAAAAATAATTAATTATAAAAAAATGAAATAAGTTCCAAATTGTCAAGCACTAAAAAAAAAAAAAAAAGAAAGAAAGAAAAAAGAAATTTTTCTATTACAGAAGCAAAAAAACCAAAACATGTGCCACATGGCTGATTACTATATAAAAATAGTATCCCTGAGTAGGGTACCACTATAGGATTAAAGAATAATAACTGTAAATAAAAAATTATTAGTTTTAGCATGTTTAGTATTTATTAATTTGTTCAAATAAATGATGGTATTATCATAATCAAAAATCATCACTTTGTTTAACCACTGTAAAGATAGAGTGAAGTTCTGACAAAGTATGAGTCAGCTGTACAATTTTATTTAACAAACTACTTGTATAGTACTTACCAGGTGGCAGGAATTGTTCTTTGTTCATTGTGAATAACTCATTATCCTCTTAATTCTATGAAGTACTTAATATTATCATCTCATTTTTACAAATTAGGGAACAGATGAGCAAGAAAAGTTTTAAAAACTTCATGACATAGCTAGCAAGTGGTAAGGCCCTAAGATTCTTTCTTAGCTCCATAATCTATGCCCTTAACCACCAGATCATGCTGCCTGTCTAGATGATTTTCTTCTCTCCTCATGCTTAAAATTCAACTTTTAAATATATACTTTTTGACAATTTAAGGCACAACAATAACTAATACATTCTAGAACAGTCACTTATAAATGTTTTTTAAACATTACAACCAGTAGGATATACATTGTGCATCACGACCCAAACACAACATTCAAGAATTATTTCCCTCACTGCCTTTCAATATTCTCTATTCTATTCTATTTAAATCTAGTCTATACTGTTCTCTTCCTTCTTTTTTAAAAAAAAATAGTGTTTTCTTGCAATGGGTTTGCCACCACAATACAGGCATTATGAAAACCACCCAAATAATCCAAAATGGGAAAGGAAAAGACTCGTATCAACATCATTGTCATTGGACACGAAGATTCGGGCAAATCCACCACTACTGGCCATCTGATCTACAAATGTGGTGGTATTAACAAGAGAACCATCAAAAAATTTGAGAAGGAGGCTGGGTGCCTATAGCACAGTGATTATGGCACCATCCACATACACCAACACAGGTTCAAACCTGGCCCAGGCCACCTAAACAACAATGACAACTGCAACAAAAAAATAGCCAGGCATTGTGGCAGGCACCTGTAGTCCCTACTTTGGAGGCTGAGGCAAGAGAATCACTTAAGCCCAAGAGTTTCAGGTTGCTGTGAGCTGTGATACCACAGTACTCTACAGAGGACGACAAGTGAGACTCTGTCCTAAAAAAAAAAAAAAGAAAGAAAGAAAGAAAAGAAAAGAAAAAATTTTAAGAAGGAGGCTACTGAGATGAGAAAGGACTCCTTCAAGTATGCCTGTGTCTTGTGTGTCTTGGATAAACTCAAGGCTGAGTGTGAACGGGATATCATCATTGATGTCTCCCTGTGGAAATTTGAGACCAGCAAATACGTGACTATCATTGATGCCCCAGGACACAGAGACTTTATCAAAAACATGATTATAGGCACATCTCAGGCTGACTGTGCTGTTCTGATTGTTACTGCTGGTGTTGGTGAATTTGAAGTTGGTATCTCAAAGAATGGGCAGACCCATGAACATGCCCTTTGGGTTACATACTGAATGTGAAACAACTAATTGTTGATGTTAACAAAATGGATTCCACCAAACTGCCCTATAGCCAGAAGAGACGTGAGGAAATCGTTAAAGAAGTCAGCACTTACATTAAGAAAATTGGCTAGCTCGGCACCTGTGGCTCAAGTGGCTAAGGCGCCAGCCACATACACCTAAGGTGGAGGGTTCGAATCCAGCCTGGGCCTGCCAAACAACAATTGATGGCTGCAACTAAAAAATAGCCGGGTGCTGTGGCAGGCGCCTGTGGTCCCAGCAACTCAGGAGGCTGAGGCAGGAGACTCGCTTGAGCCCAGGAGTTGGGGGTTGCTGTGAGCTGTGATGTCACAGCTCTCTACCCAGGGGGACAGCTTGAGGCTCTGTCTCAAAAAAAAAAAAAGAAAAGAAAATTGGCTACAACCCTGGCACAGTAGCATTTATGCCAATTTCTGATTGGAATGGTGATAACACATTGGAGCCAAATGCTAACATACCTTGGTTCAAGGGATGGAAAGTCGTCAGGAAAAATGGCAATGCCAGTGGAACCGTGTTGCTTGAAGCTCTGGTGTTCATCCTGCCACCAACTTGTCCAACTGGCAAGCTCTTGCATTTGCCTCTGCAGGTTGTCTACAAAATTGGTGGTATTGGTACTGTCCCTGTGGGCCGAGTGGAGACTGATATTCTCAAACCTGGCATGGTGGTCATCTTTGATCCAGTTAATGTTACAACTGAAGCACAGTCTGTAGAAATGCACCATGAAGCTTTAAGCAAAACTCTTCCAGGGAACAATGTGGGCTTCAATGTCAAGAATACATCTGTCAAAGATGTTTGTTGTGGCAATGTTGCTGGTGATAGTAAAAATGCCCCACCAATGGACCCACAGCTGGCTTCACTGCTCAGGTGATTATCCTGAACAAGCCAGGCCAAATTAGTGCTGGCTAAGCTCCTGTACTGCAATGTCACACAGCTCACATTGCCTGCAAGTTTACCAAGCTAAAGGAAAAGGTTGATCGCCACTCTGGTAAGAAGAAGCTGGAAGATGGCCCTAAATTCTTGAAATCTGGTGATGCCGCCATTGTTAATATGGTTCCTGGCAAGCCCATGTGTGTTGAGAGCCTCTCAGACTATCCTACTCTGGGTTATTTTGCTATTCGGTATATAAGACAGACAGTTGCTGTGGGTGTCATCAAAGCAGTGAACAAGAAGGCTGCAGGCATTGGCAAGGTCAACCAGTCTGCCCAGAAAGCTCAGAAGGCTAAATGAATATTATCACTAATACCTGCCATTCCAGTCTTAATCAGTAGTGGAAGAATGGTCTCAGAACTGTTTGTTTAAATTGGCTATTTAAGTTTAATGGTAAAAAAAACTGGTTAATGATAACAATGCATCGTAAAAACTTCAGAAGGAAAGGAGAATGTTTTGTGGACTGTTTCTTTTTGTGTGACAGTTTTAAGTTATCAGTTTTTAAAATCAGTACTTTTTATGAAAACAACTGGACCAAAAATCTGTCACAGAATTTTGACACCCATTAAAACAAAGTTTAATAGCAGAGTATGAATGTCTTAACTTAATGACTAAGAGCATGACATGAAGGTTATGTTAACCAGTTTGATGAGAGCACTTCAAAATGTATATGAAAACAGCACACTGTACCCCATGATTGCATTAATGTACGTAGTTATGCTATAAGAAATAAAAAAAACAAAGTTTAATGAGAAAATAAAATAAAATAAAATAAATAGTGGTTGCAGCCCACCAATTGATTTCATGGCTTACAAACTGTGGCTTGAAAATACTATTCTGGAGAAAGCAAATCACAGACAAGTTTAAGTGTTAAATCAGAAGAAAAAATACAAAATAATCTTGGGAACTGACAGCAATCTGAAATCCATTATAGGTTGAAAACTTTAAAAATAGAGATTTAAGTTACCATTCTTCCTAAATACATGAGGTATTTATTCCATCCAAACAATGTCTTTTATACTTCATGAAACTGTAATGCCGGCGATTAACCAAGTCTTTGAGGAAGCAATACGATGATTGGAAAATATGCAAAGCTGATTTGCATAGGTGATGCTAATTATACTGTGCCTTAACTATGTATGTGGCTTGTCTTTGTCCATTATGTGCTACTACAACAATACCTGAGACTGAGGGCGGCACCCATAGCTCAGTAGCCAGGGCGCCGACCACATGCACTGAGGGTGGGGGGTTCAAACCGGCCCAGGCCAGCTAAAACAACAATGACAACTGCAACAACAAAAAAATAGCCGGGCATTGTGGTGGGCGCCTGTAGACCTAGCTACTTGGGAGGTAAGAGTCAAGATAATCGCTTAAGCCCAACAGTGTGAGGTTGCTGTGAGCTGTGACGCTACAGCATTCTACCTCGGGCAACAGCTTGAGACTCTGTCTCAAAAAAGAAAAAAAAACACATGAGACTGGGTGATTTATAAACAATACAAATTAATTGGCTTAGAGTTCCAGAGGCTGGGAAGTCCCTCGTCAAAGTGCTAGCATCTGGAAAGAGCATTTTTGCTGCATCATAACATTGTGGAAGGTATCATATGGCTAAAGGGCTAAGAGAGAGAATGAGGGGACAATCTATTCCCTTCATAAGGAACCCACTCCCAAGAAATGGAAATTAATCCATTCCTGAGGGCAGAGCCCTTATGACCTATAAAGGTCTCACCTACTAATATTATCAGAAGATCAATCATCATGAGTTTTGGTGGGAACAAACTTTCAAACCAATGGCAGGCATCCTCAAACTACAGCCCGCAGGCCATATGCAGCCCACTGAGGACATTTATCCAGCCTCCTGGGTGTTTTTGCTGCCGCTGCCTGTCCTGCTTAGCAGCAGACTCGTCCCGGGGGCCACAGTCCAGCCCTCCAACTGTCTGAGAGACAGTGAACTGGACCCCTGTTTTTGAGCCTCAATTTCTTCTTCAATAAAATGAAGAAATTGTACGTTATATGCCCTTGAAGAAAAATCTCCTTTATCCTCCTTATATACTCCTTATCTTCTCATTTTTCCAATTTATTGTGAATATTCCTTTCCTCTGAATTCTTGTGCCTTTAATATATAGTAATAAAAAAATTTTGCCACTATATGTTTTTTTTTTCTTTTTGAGACATAATCTCATTTTGTTGCCCTGAGTAGAGTGCCCTGGCATCATAGCTCAACCTCAAGCTCTTGGGCTAAAGTGATCCTCTTGCCTTAGCCTCGTAAGTAACCAGAACTATAAGGGCCCACCACAACCTGGATATTTTTAGAGACGGGATCTCACTCTTGCTCAGGCTAGTCTCAATCTCCTGAGCTCATGCAATCCACCCGCCTCAGCCTCCTAGAGTGCTAAGATTACAGGCATGAGCCATTGCACCTGGCCTTGCCACTATATATAATGGCAAGGCTTTATATATATATGTATATATACATATATACAGTGCAGTGGCTTTATTTTATATATATATATATATATATAAATCTATTCTTTCCATAAGGAACCCACTCCCACTCCCACACACGACCTCACCCCCAAGTAACCAGAGTTCTATCTGCTTCCATGAATATCATGTGGTATTTGTCTTTCTGTTCCTTGCTTATTCTCACTTTGTCACTGTTGGTAGAGTGCCATGGCCTCATAACTCACAGCAACCTCAAACTCTTGGGCTCAAGCAATTCTCTTGCCTCAGCCTACCAAGTAGCTGGGACTATAGGCACCTGCTACAATGCCTGCCTTTTTTGTTTTTTAGATACGAGGTCTCAATTTTTGCTCAGGCTAAGTTTTACTCAAACTCCTGAGCTCAAGGAATCCACCTGCCTCGGCCTCCCAGAGTGCAGGGATTACAGATGTAAGCTACCACACCTGGCCTACTACTAGTAATAGTATAGTAGTACTATACTAATACTACTATATTCTTAACAAAGATTACTGTTCACTACTCTTTATCAGTTCACATTGGAGTATCGATCCCATCCTGTTGCTCATTTTTATTTCATTAAAGGTATTTATTTATTTTAATTACCAAGGCTTGGTGCCTGTAGCTCAGCGACTTGGACACCAGCCACATACACCAGTGTTGGTGGGTTAACCCAGCCCGGGGCAAACAATAATGACAACTACAGCAACAGTAACAAAGAAATAGCCGAGCATTGTGGCAGATAGCTGTAGTCCTAGCTACTTGGGAGGCTGAGGAAGAGAATTGCTTGAGCCCAAGAGTTCAAGGTTGCTCTGATCTGTGACACCATGGCACTCTACCAAGGGTGACGTAGTGAGACTCTGTCTCAAAAAATAAATAAATAAATAGAATGCTTTAATTACCAAAAAAATTAAATATATTATTGTATGCAACATGACATTTTGAAATTTATACATTGTGCAATGTCTATATCAAATAAATAACATGTGCCTAACTTCACATACTATTTTATAGTGTGAACACTTAAAATTTACTCTCACCAATTTTCAAGAGTACAATGCACTGTTACTATCTCACCATGTTATTCAATAGATCTCTTGATCTTACTCCTTATAACAGAAATTTTGTATACCTTTGACCAACATCTTCCCAATCTCCCACTCCCACACACCACCTCACCCCCAAGTAACCAGAGTTCTATCTGCTTCCATGAATATCATTCTATTCCTCGCTTATTCAGCTTAATATAAGGTCCTCCAGGTTCATCTGTGTTGTCACAAATGACAGGATTTCCTTCTTTTTAAAGGCTGAATAGCATTCCATTGTGTATACATACTACATTTTCTTTATCCATTCATCTGTTGATGGACACTTATATTGAATCTATTGTGAATAATGCTGCAGTGAACATGAGAACCCAGCTATCTTTTGGAGGAACTGATTTCATTTCCTTTGAGTATAAAGTCAAATAATGGGACTGCCAGATCATATGGTAATTTATTTTTTATTTCTTGAGAAACCTCCATACTATTTCCCATAATGACTGTACTAAGTTATATTCCCAACAACAGTGAGCAAGAGTTCCCTTTTCTGCACATCCTTGCTAACACTTGCATTCTTTCATCTTTTTGATAATAGCCATTACAACATGTGTGAGGTGATTCGTTTGCATTTCCTTGATTATTAGTGATGTTGAACATTTTTTCACGTACCTGCTTGGCCATTTCTGACTTATTTTGAGAAATGTTTACTCAGGTCTCTTTTTGTCCATTTTTAAATAAGGTTATTTATTTTCTTGCTCCTGAGTTGTTAGAGTTCCTAATAATACATTTGGGATATTAGCTCCTTCCTGATGTATAGTATGTAAACATTTTCTCCCATCCTGTGAGTAGTCGTTTCACTCTGTTAGTTCTTTCATTTGCTGTGCAAAAGGCTTTAATTTTGACATAATCCCGTTTGTCTATTTTCACTTTTATTTTCTGTATTTCATGTTCTTTATTTTATCTCCCAGGAAGCATATCACACCTAAGTGCCATCTATGCTTTAGAGGTACTCATTGGAGAACAAGCAAATTTTTTTTTTTTTTTTGCAGTTTCTGGCTGGGGTTGGGTTTGAACCCACCACCTTCGGCATATGTGGCCAGTGCCCTACCCTTTCCAGCCACAGGCGCAGCCCCAGAACAAGCAAATTTTAAACAAGGTTATATTAGATTATTTCAGAAATGCTTTTCAGCAAGAAAATCTATGACCTTATAAAACAATAAGCTGAAAATAATTGTGTTAAGACTTAAATTATGCCCATTTAAGTGTTCTTTATATTGTCAACTATTACTTATTGAATTTCTGCACTAGGTAGCTAGTCTCTAGTCTCTAAGAGAATAAAGCCTTAAATTAAGCAAGTCTAAAAGTTTTAATCATAGCATACTTATATTTTTAAATACTTTTTCCTACCCTCAAAGGTAATAAATACACATTCAGTGATTTTTTTTTAAATATGAAACACTTCACAAATTTGCACATTATTTTTGCACTGGGGCCAGGCTAATCTTCTCTGTATCTTTCCAATTTTAGTATATGAGGTTGCTGAAGCAAACATTCAGTGATTTAAAAAGAAAAAAAAAAAAACCAAAACAAACAAACTATAATTTGGAAAGCCTTAAAATTGATCAATAACTCTTAAATTCATGGATAATCATTGTTAACACTTTTTTTTAAAGATAGGGTCTTGCAATGTTACCCAGACTGGTCTTGAACTCCTAGCCTCTAGAGATCCTCCTGCCTTGGATTCTCAAAGTGAATGGGATCATAGGCATGGGCCATTGTGCTTGATCTGTTTTTTAAATTGACTTTAATTTTTAGAACAGTTTTAGGTTCACAGCAAGACTGAACAGAATATACAGGGTTCCCATATAACCCCTGTCCCTGCACACACACAGCCTTCCCCACCAGCTACATCCCCTACCACATGGCACATTTGTTGCAATTAATGAATCCACATTGACACATCAGCTCATAATTTAAATTATATTTTACATCCACCTGTTATTCACCCCTTCTTTCTTCCCTTCCTCCACTGTAACCCCCAGCAATGACTGATATTTTTACTGTCTGAATGATTTTTCCTTCTCCAAAATGTCATACATAGAGTTAGAAGCATACAGTATGTGGTCTTTTCAGATCAGCTTCTTTCATTTAGTAATATGCATTTAAGATTTTTCCATGTCTTTTCAGGGCTTGATAGCTCATTTCTTTTAAGCACTTAATAACATCGTGTTGCCTGGATGCACCACAGTTTACTTATCGCCTCACCTGCTGAAGGACATTTTGGTTGCTTCCAAGTTTGGCAGTTTTGGATAATGCTTCTGTAAAATTCATGTGCAGGCTTTTATGAAGACACACGTTTTGAATGCTTTTGGGTAAATACCAAGGAGTGGAAAATGTTGGATCATATGGTGAGAGTAAATACCAAAGAGTGAAAAATGTTGGATCATATGGTAAGAGTATGCTTAATTTTGTAAGAAACTACCAACTGTCTTCCAAAGTGGAATTTTATACCAGCAGTAAATGAGAGTTCCTGTTGCTCCACATCCTTGTCAGCATTTGGTATTGTCAATGTTTTAATTTTTATCGTCCTACTATGTGTATAATGGTATCTCACTGTTATCTTTATTATAAACATTTTGATGTAACAATATTTTCTTTTAAAAGTCTATATTGCTGGGCGGTGCCTGTGGCTTAGTGGGTAGGGTGCTGGCCCCAAGTACCGAGGGTAGTGGGTTCAAGCCTGGCCCTAGCTGAACTGCAACAACAACAACATAAAATAGCTGGGTGTTGTGGCCGGCGCCTGTAGTCCCAGCTGCTCTGGAGGCTGAGGCAAGAGAATCCCCTAAGCCCAGGAGTTGGAGATTGCTGTGAGCTGTGCGTCGCCACGGCACTCTACCAAGGGTGATAAACTCTACCCGGGTGGGGAAGTCTATATTGCCTGGCGGTGCCTGTGGCTCAGTGAATAGGACGCTGGCCCTATATACCCAGGGTGGCGGGTTCAAACCTGGCCCGGGCCGAACTGCAAATAAACAAACAAAAATAACCAGGTGTTGTGGCTGGCACCTATAGTCCCAGCTTCTCAGGAGGCTGAGCAAAGGAATCGCCTAAATCGGCAGCCGCCACCACGCCGCCGTCGCTGTCTAACACCAGCGCCACCTCTAGCTCGCCGAGCTCCAGCCGAAGAAGGGGGATAAGTAAGGAGGTCTTTATAACATGGCTAGTACAAAGCAGACTGCCCGCAAATCCACCGGTGGTCAAGCACCCAGGAAGCGACGGGCTACAAAAGCCGCTCGCCAGAGTGCGCCCTCTACTGGAGGGGTGAAGAAACCTCATCGCTACAGGCCTGGTACTGTGGCACTCCGTGAAATAAGACGTTATCCGAAGTCCACTGAACTGATTCGCAAACTGCCTTTCTAGCATCTGGTGCGAGAAATTGCTCAGGACTTTAAGACAGATCTGCGCTTCCAGAGCGCACCTATTGGTGCTTTGCAGGAGGCAAGTGAGGCCTATCTGGTTGGCCTTTTTGAAGACACTAACCTGTGTGCTATCCATGCCAAACGTGTAACAATTATGCCAAAAGATATCCAGTTAGCATGCCACATACGTGGAGAACGTGCTTAAGAGTCTGCTATAATGGGAAAACATTTCATTATCCAAAAAAAAAAAAAATTTCTTCTTCCTGTTATTGGTAGTTCTGAACGTTAGACTTTTTTTCCCCCATGGGGTCAAAAGATACTTAAGAATATGATTGCGACTGGAAAAATAGGGGACAGAAATCAAGTTTTGGCAGTTTTTCCATTTTCATTTGTGTGTGAATTTTTAATATAAAATGCGGGGATGTGCAGCATTAAAGCGAGTCAAAATGTTTCAGTGAACAAGTTTCAGAAGTTCAACTTTATAACAATTATAAATAAACCTGTTAAATTTTTCTGGACAATGCCAGCATTTGGATTTTTTAAAAACAAGTAAATTTCTTATTGATGGCAATGAAAAAAAAAAAAAAAAGAAGAATCGCCTAAGCCCATGAGCTGGAGGTTGCTATGAGGTGTGTGATGCCACGGCACTCTACCAAGGGCAACAAAGTGAGACTCTGTCTGTAAAATAAATAAATAAATAAAATTTAAAAAGTCTATATTGCCCAACAAAAAACTATGTCCATTTACTTTTCCTGCACCAAGCAAGAAAAAGAAAAGAACTAATTTGTTTTTATTACATGGTTTATGATGAAGAAAAGATTCTGTAAAGAACTGGTGATATCTAGAAAAATCAAATTGTCATTAAGAATAGAGTTGTCATGTGGTGCCTGTGGCTCAAGGAGTAGGGCACCAGCCCCATATACCGCAGGTGGCAGGTTCAAACCCAGCCCCAGTCAAAAACTGCAAAATGAATAAATAAATAAATGACAGTGCTGTTCACAGTCTTTAAAAAAAAAAAAAGAATAGAGTTGTCATCTTCACTTTACTGTGGTCATATAGGTAAAAGGATTTTGAGAAGAGTTATATACAGTGGTGAATAACATGCAGCTACAAGAAGAATTGTACTTCAGCTTCCTTCTACTCCTAAAACAATATAAAAAAATCAAACCCAAGGATCCAATCATGGAAAAGTGACATTCTTGGGATAAGCAGCATACTCATAATAGGGAAGGAGATAAAAACATTAAACATATTTATTATGGAGTGTGATATGAGATGGTTTTGTGGAAAGTGCTTTTGAGATACCATATCTGTAATAGTAAGGAACTAATTTTGGATGTGATCATTATTCTCTAAATGTACACTTTGTGGTGGAATCAAAAATTAGTCTTTGTTGTTAACATAATAAGGAACTTTTTAAGATCTTCACTGTTCTTTCATTCCACAAATATTGAGTCTAAGTCTTGCCAGACATCATGATAAGCGCTAGGGATATAACAGTAAATCATGCAGATATATGTCTGTATTAGCCAGAAAGAGTCAATAAACAAGGAATCAATAACAACAACAACAAAAAAACACAATTATGTTTGAGTGCTGGGACGGAAACAAACAGAGCTCTGTTACAGAGAATAACAAGGCAGACCTATGCCAATGGTCATGGAAGACCTTTCAGAAGAAGTAACATTTAAACTCTGATTTGCAAAAGCAAATCTTAGCCATTAGAAGAACCAGAGGGAAAATGTTCTGGAGAGCAGAAAAACCAAGAATTAAACTTGTCCTAGGAAGTGGCAGAAGGTTAGTAGGATGGGACAGTACTCAGTAAGAAGAGCTATGGGAGAGGAGGGTGAAGAGCAGGAAGGGGGACCCCTGGAGAGCCATGGTGGCCACACTAAGGAGGCAGAATGTTACCATAATGTGTGGAGAAGCCATAAATAGGTGTTTTCAGTGAAAAGGTGATGCAATTTATTTTTTTTTCTTTTGAGACAAAGCCTCAAGCTATCCCCGTGGGTAGAGTGCCATGGCATCACAGCTCATAGCAACCTCCAACTCCTGGGCTCAAGCGAGTCTCCTGCCTCCGCCTCCCAAGTAGCTGGGACCACAGGCGCCCGCCACAACGCCTGGCCATTTTTTTAGGTTGCAGCCATCATTGTTGTTTGGCGGGCCCGGGCTGGGGATTCAAACCCGCCACTTAGGTGTACGTGGCTGGCGCCTTAGCCGATTGAGCCACAGGCGCCGAGCCAGTGATGCAATTTATAATGTAAATTTTAAGTAGGTAACTCTGGCTACTTGGTGGGAAATGTTTGTAAAGTAGCAAGGGTAGAATTTGGCAGGCTACTGAGTAGTCTGAGCAAGAATTGACACTGGTACTCACATAGGGAGGTGGCAACGGAAGTGGGAGAAGTGAGTAGATTGGACTTACTTAAGGGAGGATATGGGGTATACAAAGGCATTCCTAAAATTTGGGAGCTAGTTGAAAATTAAAACATAGAAAGGTTTCTGGTATTAGATTGTTAGCAAATCTGATGAATTTCATACAAGATGAGACACTTCACAAAAGACTGAAGCTAACTTTCAAGATGTGTGGCTAATAGGAGCCATCTTGAACAGACCAATAAATAATAAATTAATACTAATTAAGGTTGACTGGATTTTTTAAAGAAATTAGTTTGAAAAATTATAAGTATAACAGTACTGAGCATTCTACTTATTATTGCTTTTCACTCTTTTTCCAACAAACTTGAAAAGCAGCTGAATGTCCCTGAATATAATTAAACAACTATTGATTATTTATAACTAGCATCAAATTTTTCCAAGTTCTATTGGATATTTTTACTTGTGTTTTGTTTTTGATTTTTATTTGTTTTAAGGCAGGACCTTGCTCTGTTGCCTGGGCTACAGTGCAGTGGTATCACCACAGCTCACTGTAGCCTTAAGCTCCTGCCCTGGGTTCAACTGATCCTTTTACTTCTGAGTAGCTGAGACTACAAGCACACACTGTTTTTTTTTGTTTGTTTGTTTGTTTTTTAGAGATGGGGTCTCACTATTGCCCAAGCTAGTCTCTTGGGCTCACATAATCCTCCCACCTCAGCCTCCTAAAGTATTAAGATTATAGGCATGAACTACCACACCCAGCCTCCAAGTTCTGTCTTCTAATTTAATTATATTGCTCTAGTACCACAATGGTTAATCTTGGTGGTTTGGGTTTTATGGGGTTTTTTTCCCATTTTAGTTTTTTTCCCATTTGGTTTTGTTTTTATTAATTTCTTTTAAAATGAAAAATGGGGACATGGAAGGAGAGGTGACTTTCTTGAAGAAAGAGAGAAGAAATGTACAGGAAAAGTCAGTCTTCCTCTGCCCAGCACTATCCTCCAGGATTCCAATCTGCCTCCCCAGTTACCAGTTCCTTCTCTTTCCAGAAATGGTTCTCTCATGTAAAAGCATACATTATTTTCTTACAACAATATATCTTAAAGCTGAGTCCAGGCTTGGTGCCTGTGGCTCAAGCAGCTAAGGTGCCAGCCACATACACTAGAGCTGGCGGGTTTGAATACAGCCTGGGCCCACCAAACAACAATGACTGCTGCAATCAAAAAGTAGCCAGGCGTTGTGGTGAGAGCCTGTGGTCCCAGCTACTTGGGAGGCGGAGGCAGGAGAATTGCTTGAGTCCAGGAGTTGGATATTGCTGTGAGCTGTGATGCCATGGCACTCTACCAAGGGCAACAGCTTGAGGCTCTGTCTCAGAAAAATAAATAAATAAATAAATAAATAAATAAATAAATAAATAAATAAAAACTGAGTCCACATCAACTTGCATAGATACCCACATTCTTTTTCAGGGCTGAATAATATTCAATAGTTCTACCATTTATTTAAACTATGTCACTCATTGATAGAATCAGATTACAGTCACCATAAGTCATTATCATTAGCCTGTCCCTAATATCTAATCTACTAATAGAAGGTTATTTGCACTCTGTTAGTTCTTAAAATCACATAATTCAAAACACATTTTTAAACTTATTTTATCCTGAGCAACAGTTAATGTTTTGATTGCTAAGTATCTGTCTCTATGGAAATTATTCTTGACTCTTTCTGACTATTGTTTTAAATGTTTAAAGAGTTCTATGTATATCAAAAGAAAAATAACTAAGAAAGATCTGTATCTACCAAAGTTGCCTAGTGGCTCCCCCATTTGCTTAAAGAATCAATTCCAGAATTCTTTTCATGGCCCCCAATATTTCACAATTAGGCCCACCGATCGGCCCCATCTCCCTTCTCAAACAGCCTATGCTCTGAACACAGCAGGTGATTTATTCCACCCATTGAGCCTGCATACTTTCTATAGATTATCTTTATGCTATTTCCTTAAACTAGTAAAAACTTGTCTTCCAGTCAGTCTAGTGAGCTACATCATATTTAAGGCAGAAAATTTCACAGTTGGGTACACATATCCACAGTCTAGAGTAAAAGCCCTTTCAAGATGATCAGTTTCCAGATCCCTGAATTAATATATACTCTTTTTTTTTTTTTTGTAGAGACAGAGTCTTACTTCATCGCCCTCAGTAGAGTGCCCTGGTGCCACACAGCTCACAGCAACCTCCAACTCCTGGGCCTAGGCAATTCTCTTGCCTCAACCTCCTAAGCAGCTGGGACTACAGGCGCCCGCCACAATTCCCAGCTATTTTTTTGTTGCAATTTGGCTAGGGCCAGGTTTGAACCTGCCACCCTCAGTATATGGGGCTGGTGCCCTACCTACTGAGCCACAGGCACTGCCCTTCATATATACTCTTTCCCAAAATTGACCTGCCCCTTTTCACATGCCCCCTTCTCCCACAGCCCCAGAATCTCATGAAGGCCAGGTACTTCCTGGTGAAAAAGGTTTCAGAATGTCCAATAAAAGGAAAATCTAAAATACTGGTGTAAATTTGAATGGAAATGAATGACACTGATGACTGGATGGCAAATTCTTTTGAATATCAGGTGGATTTCAATCGTTTATAGTCAACAAAACTGAATGAAGACCTAATAAGGATTTTAACTGATTTATCCTTGAAAGAATTTGGGGCCAATTATAAAACACACAAACGTGGTATTACAGATTTAATTGTTTCCCTCAACCCAAAATATATTCCAAATATGTTGAAGTCCTAATTTCCATTACTTTAGAATATGGCATTATTTGGAAATAGGGTCTTTACAGAAGTAATCAAGTTAAAAAGAGGTCACTGGATGAGTGACCTCTAATCTCCAGTGTCTTCATAATAAGGGGAAATGTGGACACAGAGATAGACACATACACCAAGAAAAGAACTCAGAAATACCAGAGAAGAAGGCCATGTAACTGGAGTGTTCCATCTGCAAGCCAAGGAATTCCTAGGATTCCTGGCAAAAAAAGATAAACTAG
Source organism: Galagoides demidoff (assembly GCA_963574575.1). Classification (NCBI taxonomy): domain Eukaryota; kingdom Metazoa; phylum Chordata; class Mammalia; order Primates; family Galagidae; genus Galagoides; species Galagoides demidoff. The sequence continues at coordinate 387 of CAUYQV010136554.1, read as the reverse complement.
AAAAAGCAATAGAGGATTTGCCTCTAGATCTGTCAGAGAGTTTGGCTCAACTAACACCTTGGTTTCAGTCTTCTGGTATCCAGAATTGTAGGACAATAAATCTGTGTTAAGACACCCAGTTTACAGCACTTTGTTATGGCACCCCTAGGAAACTTATGCAAATACATTTATAGCTTTTAGCAGGTAATTCCCAAAAAAGTTCAAAATAATTGAGAGATACATTACACAAAACTTCTTCTATTTTCTTTTTTTTTTTTTTTTTTGAGACAGAGCCTCAAGCTATCCCCCTGGGTAGAGTGCCATGGCATCACAGCTCATAGCAACCTCCATCTCCTGGGCTCAAGCGAGTCTCCTGCCTCCGCCTCCCAAGTAGCTGGGACCACAGGC
>CAUYQV010136553.1:0-21572 GCA_963574575.1 Galagoides demidoff | reverse complement strand
TAAAATTGGTGACTATTCTCCATCTTAATTCTTTAAAGTTTCCATTATAACTTAAAATTGACAGTTGCTGACATTGATATGGAGAGAAAGGAACACTTTTACACTGCTGGTGGGACTACAAACTAATATATATTTTTTTTTGGAAAAAAGGACAAGAAATTTTTTAAGGAAATATGGAGAATCCTCAAAGACCTCAAACCAAATCTCTCATTTGATCCTGTAATCCCATTACTAGGCATCCACCCAGAAGAAAAAAAAAAATTATGATAAGGACATTTGCACTAGAATGTTTATCAAGGCTCAATTTACAATCACCAAAATGTGGAAACAACCCAAATGCTCACTAGCCCACGAATGGACTAACAAGCTTTTGTAAATGTATACCATGGAATACTATTCAGCTGTTAAAAGCGATGAAGACTTCCCATCTCCTGTGTTAACCTGAATGGAGGTGGAACACATTTTTCTTAGTAAAGCATCACAAGAATGGAGAAGAAAGAATCCAATGTACTCAATTCTAATATTAAGGCAGTAGCTGAGCTAATTCAAGGGGTGGGGGAAGGGAGTGAGGGATGGAAGAGGGGAGGAAGGAGGAGCTGGGAGTCATGCTGTGTGGGTGTATGGCACACGTCTGGAGGCGGGACACATTATAAAAGGGATTTACCTAACAAATACAATCGGTGTAACCTAATTCTTTGTTCCCTCAATGAATCCCAAACAATAAAAAAGAGGAAAAAAATTAAAATTGAGAAACATGTTTACTTTGCTTAACCCGGTGTTCTCCAAATTACCACAGACTGCTTCCCCCCGTGGGCCCCTCATTCCACCTTCCTTTTCTTCTTCTTCCGCCTCCTCTTGTTTTAAATTTCAGATAATATCTATTAACAGACCACCAAGTTTATAGTCTGTGGAATTCAGTTCTTTGAAAATTTAGAAATGAGAGGTATTACGAAATTAAAATCTTCAGAACTTGATGGCACTGCAGTGTTGAACAACAGGGAAGCTTTTACCAAAATTTTTGAATATAAAATGTACATTTTGTCCTGATGGCGTAAAGGGAGAATTCAACTTTTAACTTACTGAATTTCAGATGTTTGAATAACATCGAGGATGCCTCAGTCCATCAGCTGTTCAAAGTTCTATTTCAGTTTCAAGAACTAGTTTAATAAAGAGTCCCTCGCTCTCTCCCACACATGAACACACAGCTGCACGCATGTATTTCTCAGAGACACATATGTGAATAGGGGGATTATTCAGCATGCAGATGTAAAAGACCCGCTTCCCTAGGAAATCGTACTTTTTTCTTTAATGCTATCTGTCTGTAGAGACACACACACACACAGAGTTCTGATGAAAGTAATGTTTTTAAAACTTCAAATCTCAACCAAGGAAAAAGAAACTATCTTCAACAAGTTAAATTTTGAAAATTTGATGTAATAAACTTTTTTTCTCCAAAATAAATCTTTAGGGAAGCATTTTGCCCAGGTAGAAATAAAAAAAAAAATACTGTTTATTGCCATTCATATCACTCCGAAGAAACCAGGAGTCTGTCAGGGTGATGTCAACCATGAGAAATTCCAATTCAGAATAGTAATCGTTTGAGAAAGATAAAAGTAATGGAAATATTGGCTCAAAATTGAAATGCCCCTAAAATGCTGCCCCATTAATGAGATGTATATCATAGAAAAGAGGGTTTCACCTGAGTAATCTCGAGTGAACAGGTCAAATTGCTTATGCAGACTAAACTTTTGAGCTTTTCCTAGAATAATAATTATATACATGGTGTATTTGTTTAGGAACTCACCTAACTCAGTAATATAACTCAGTCTGGAATCGTATGCATTTTAAAGTATAGAAGATATAGAAGATTAATGAAAACAGTGATGATACACTTGGAATAAACTTACTTGGTAATTCAGAATAGAGACACACGTCACGATTTTAGGGTTTCTCTAGCCTCAGTCTGTGTGCTCCAGCTACAGCAAGAGTTGACTAGCTATGAAAGAAAATCTTTAAAGACCATTAGCACAGAAATGAGGCATTCTCGCTGATATATGCAGAAGAATTGAAAAGACACTTTTTAAACAGAGATTCTTTTGAGAGAAAGTGGGCAGTTACGTGAAACATTTTATATCTGCATAAAGTTCAGAAATATTTATCTTTATTTTCCATTATTAGGGAAGCTATATATTATTATAAAACTTAAAAGCATTAGGTTAAGTGCTATTTTATTGGTTATTAAAGTAGAATTAGCTACTTTATCAAATTTTATATGTCTAAGTATAATTGAATTTATAAAATAATAGCCTTTCTTTGCAGCATTAATAAAAATGCCTGGGGGGGGGGGGAGGCGGGATTCCTAGACCTAATCACAGATAAAGTGAAATACCAGAGCTCGTACTGTCCACAGACACGGACACGTCTTCTAATCACTGCTTTGTCACTCACCAAACAGCCAAACAATTCATTTGTCGGCCAAAGGATGAAATGACCCTGAGCTGTTTTTCTCATTGATAATAGATGGGCTGTGGGCCAGCCTGAGGTTTTCCAGCCTGTCTGTGCATGAAGAACACCTAAGGAGATTTAGAAAATGTAGATTTCCAGAAAGCCTCCTACACTGATTCAGGTGAGCTTAGAATCTTATTTGTAAACAATTACCTTATACGAGGTATACATAAACCATGTATTCTTGAATATATAACCAAATTGAAAGCATACTGGATTAAAAGCATTACAAAATTTCTCTTTTCTAAATTCCATAGTGATTGTTTAAAATCCTATGTAGCATTGGGAAAGGGTGTGGGGAGGTGAATATTTTCTCATTTATATACTTAATACTTACCACAAAATATGCCAAAATTGCTATAGAATTTACCCCCAAGTTTTTACTGCTAATTGTGGTGGTTAAAACTTATAACCAATTTGGAGAGGAAAGGGTCCACTCTCTACCTGATATACAAACGTCCTGGGCCTGTCACCTTTGCCCCTGACAACCAGTTTTGTAGTATGTACAGTCATAAATATATAAAGTACTACAGCCTTGTCTGAGAATAGTTTGGCAGTACATACTAAAAGATTCAAAATGTTCAAACTGAGCAAGTAATTTCACCTCTTTGAATTTAAACGAAGAAAAAAATCAGGCCAGATACATAACGAGGAGATATAATGAATTGGCATTATTTATAATCGTAAAAATCAGTCAGAATTAAGCAAAATGTGCAACAGGAGATTTAAATCAGTGTTTTCTAAATAATCTAGGGAGCTTGTTAAAAACAGAGATTCTAAAGACACTTTCCGGAAGATCCTGATACAGTAAATCCAAGAGAAGACTCCTGGCTGCATATTGTTAACAAATTCTCTAGGTGATGTTTACGATCTGGTAAATTTGGAGATCATTACATTTGGTAAACAATGGGAAGAAATAAAATACCACATACCAAATAGAACAATGTGCTATATAGTTACATTGACTTGAAAAGCTTTTAGGATATATGCTAAATTTTTTACAAGCACCTGTTTTGTTAAATAAGGGATGTATTTACTGGGAAGGTTGGTGGGGAAGGATTTAGTAGTGTTATTTCTGGTCCAGAGGAGGGAGGCATTTGTTTTTCCTTCCTTTCTACTTCACCTCTCTACATTGAATTTTGCTCAACAATTAACATGCGCAGTGATGTCATTTAAAAAATGAAAAGGAAGAAAAGAACAAAACAAAAGGAGTTGAAGCTGGAGTCCTGGGCAGGTTGTGCAGTTTGGAGGGCAGGTGTTAATCCCGAGTCTCATTAAGTGCAGGGTAATGAGACCAGGAGGGAGCAGAGGTGCAGACCACTTCACCGGCTTCCCGAGCTGGCTGTAGGCAGCGCCTGTTCTGATTCTTCCATTTACATTTGTGCGTTCTCCTATAAGGTCAGCTCTGCACTTATCTAAAAATGCTTTTCCCGAAGCAATGGGAAAGAGGGATTCAAATCCATCAAAATAATAAGGTTCAGCTTGGTTTCTGCTAAATTAGTATCTTTTATTAATAGTAACGATTTTAATTTTAGGTGCATTTAATTCCTTCAAGACAGTATCTAAAAATATATTTACTCAGCCTATCGCCATTTTACCCTGTTTCCATTTGTCTCCTAAGTGGAGGCACAAAATAGCTGATCCTTACCCTACACAAAATGACCCTTATTACACAGATTCAACAGAATCGGGCTCATAGTCAGTTTCCACTGAACATTTCTTTGCTCTAGCAAGAATAGAAAGAAGCTTATTTGCATTACAAAGAAAGGCTTTGATGGATTTTATTTTCTACAGCCCATTCTATTTAAAAAATAAAAATACAGAATTATGCCCAAGAAATGTAAGGATGAGTGAAACCCTTCAGAAATGAATCTGCTGTAAAACAAAATATTTTGGCAAGTCGCTTTTAGAGTGCAGAGATTAACTACATACCCTTCTGAAATGCTTTGTTGATAAAAACCACTTTTTAAAAGCTTAGCATTATTATTCTAATTATTATTATTCTTTTTAAGTATTCATTAAGAAAAAAGCCACTATACATATTAACCAGCTTAGTAGTAAGCTTTTATTTCCTTCTTTTAAATTAAGAAAAAAAATGCAAGGTGACTCAATCTTGAAGCATGTCCTTTTTTTCTACATAGAGTTTTGGACTTGCTTAGAATTCTATATAACTTGTGGACATTATAGCAGGGCTTAAAAACAAAACCATTTTTATAAGTGTACAGTCGGAAAGTGTTGTAATGGACATTGGGAACTGGGAATAAATGAGGTTGGAAGAGAGGTCTGGGATAAAAAAAAAAAAAATTACCGGTGACATACAATGTACACTATTCTGGTGATAGGCACACTACCACGCCTGACTTCAACGTTATACAATTTATCCAATTGGATAAACACTTATACCCCATATAACAGAAAACACTTATACCTCATACACCTATTAAAATAAAAAGGCCCAGCTTCTGGGGTGAATTTTGTTTGTGACTTTATAAATTTGTTGAAGCATCCTAATTTCCATTGTTGGAAGTGTAACAATTTTTAACCTTTTGGTTCAGTTAGAATTGGAGTCAAATTTCACGTGAAAATGTTTATCCTATGACATTAATTTGCAAAAGAATAAAAGTCAAAGGTCAAGGGGAATTCGTTTTCATGGGAATAGGCAGAACTGAGATGAATCAATTCTGCTCTTCCTTTCTTGTGGTCAGACTTGTGCTTGGCTTTATGAAGCACCTGTTCTCTCCTCTCTGTAACTGAGGTCCTTCCTAAACAATGATTTTTCAGTAATCAGAAAACTAAACAAAGTACACTTCTATATCAACTAAAATTAACAAGGCAAATATAGTCAGTGGTCCTAACATCACTGAATGAATACCTTAACCATTATAGAGATTAATTATGGTTGTGAGTTAATGGGTAAGGGGGTGTTGGTGAGTTGAATCCATATCAGTACACTTTAATACAATATTACTATAGTAATCTTGACAATAGTAATCTTACCAAAGAACAAGACTAGGCTTTTTAAGACTTCATAATGACTTAGAGATTAGATATCGTAACTTGTTTTGCTCAGAGTGCACAATGAAAGAAAGACCATTCCAACAAGCCATAGCAAATCCAAACAACTTAAGGATATGCTAGTGGACTAGGCTATAAAATTGTGATACCCTAAAATTTCGTTTCTCTCTGCCAGTGCTCTCATCTTAAGAATGTTACATATTACTTCTGCTAGGACGCATATCAGCATATCTCATGTGACAAGGACTAATTACATGGTGTTAATAAAATGATCAGTGTTGCTGGCAGTACAACAGAGAATCAAAGGGAAAGAACAAATGTCAAGAAAATGTAATCATCTAATATTTTTAGACTAGGAAGAGATAGCCATGAATAAAATAGGAGAAATAAGCCAGGACCTCTATAGACCAGGCTTAAACACAGAAGTTCTATATCCTTTTCTTTTCAATACATATTGAAATACATATATACTTATTGTATCTATGTATGTTAAAACTCCATGAGAAAATAGTTTAACTTTTGCTTTCAACTATCAAAAACATCTTAAGGAACTCAAGAGAAAAAAGGAATGTTCTATTAGACTTACCTAGATATTTACCACTTCTTTTATTATGCCTTCACTTCTGAGATTTCAAGTTTAATTCTGGAATTACTACTCTTCTCTTTGAAAAACTTTCTTTAACAGTACTTTTAGAGTGAATCTCTTGGCAAGGAATTCTCTTGGTTTTTTTCATTGAGAGTAACTACATTTCACCTTTATTTCTGACGGATATTTTTACAGAATAGTGAATTCTAGGTTGACAGTTCTTTTCATTTCATTTCAGCATTTTTAAAATGTCATGCCATTTCCTTATGACTGATGTTTTCTGATCAGAAAGCTGTGGCATTCAAGTCATTGGTCCCCTATAGATAGTCTTTTATCCCTATTTGTTTTGGGGTGGCTTTTTTTCTTTCTCTTTAGTTTTAACCATTTTGATTATGATATAATTAAAAGATTTTTTACAACTTTTTTAAATAAAGTGATTTGATTTTATTTCTGTAATGACTCTTTGAAATTTAGTATCTCCTATCAGTGGTAAATTGTGAATAATACCTTGCTCATGGCATAGAGGAGTAACTAGTTAATAACTAAATCGTCCAAAATATAAAATTAAAATATTCAAATAAAACACAAGAATGTTCCATATGCTTTACCTTTTGATTGTTTACTATTTTTTATTTATTCTGCAGTTGGTTCCTAAAAAGAAATTTTGTTTCTCTTTAGCTATATTTCAATTACCTGAGGAGAGGGACCAAGATTTAGTGTCTTTTTAGTTTCCCACAAAACACCCAAACACTGTAGGTATTTGATAAAGACATCTCCATTAGAAATAGATTAACAAATACACAAACAAAGTATATCTTGGCTGAGACAGGGGCAAGCTTATGCCCTTAACTGAACCCAGGGTAGGCTGGAGCAAATACTCAACATTCAGTCAGGCAGCCAAGCACCGATGGCAAGGAAAGATAACAAAGCTTAAGCATAGAGCAAGCTCAAATAGATGTAGACCACTCCTTTGGGAATGGGGCTTTTCTTTGGCTATTAAAGGATGATTAGTCCTTGCTTATAAGATCAAAGAAGCCAAGTCTATGGCTACGGATACTAAACAGACAAAACACTGGTCATTTATGTTTCAATTTGTAAAGACTTTCAGTGAAAATCCATCTCTCTTTAGTTATTCTCAGACACTATAGTGGTACCATTAGCGGGGTTATCTTGGAACAGAAGAAAAAAAAGGGAATGTGTGTGCACAAATAGACTCTGTAATTCCGTTACTGAAACTAAACCTCTGTAATTCGGTTTTTCAAAATCTCTGCTCCTCTAAATGCTACCGAATTGCATATTTGCATTCAGCTTTTGTATTTCCCAATATTCTGAGTTTGGCCAATTTAGCACTTATTGCACTACACTGGGATTATCTTTTTTGTATTCTATCTCAGATGTTCTTTGAGTTAAGAACAACATATGATTTATCCTTTAAAACTTACCATATAGCTCAATGCCTGATACTAATTAATTAACTAATTAACAAGTATTTATTGAGCTCAAAAATGCCCCATGCATGGGCTGGGCATCGGGAATTCAACAGTTAATGTGGTATAAAATGGTTAAACTGAACTTTATTTCAGAATTTATCTACATATAAAGTAGAAAAATATATATTAAGATGAAAGTAATCAAAAATAAAAATACAAATCAGAGGACTTATTAAACAACTATAAAATATCATGCACTGATTACGTTCTGAAAAAAATCCAATGAATTATATCTACAAAGTAGTATCTTCATCACTGATATTTGAAAAGAAAAAAGACAGAAGTAACTTAAAGGAAGCTAGGTCAAAAATTGAAACACAAAATTTACTTGTATTCCTATCCTATGAGAAACACTTATTAAAGGCAGTAAGGATAGTATTTCAAAGCGTGGATTGTAGGGTCAGGCTATGTAGGTTTAATTTCTCATTCTGCCATTATTACGTGTTTGACTTAGTGCCATCCAATCAGCTTTTCCATTTATAAAATAGGGATGACGATAATTGTACCTAACACATAAGCTATGGTGTCCTAGGGAGGGTTAAATTGGTAATACATATGTAAAATATCTAAAATGGTTCTTGTCACATAATAAGCTCTCTTTAAGAACTAGCTATTTCTTCCTTGTTATTTTTATTTCTGAGTAAGTGGAAAGAAGAGGTAAAACATAAAATAGCCTACATTTTTATAATTAATATATTTATGTTTGGAAAATCTCAGTAAAGACTTCAATAAAGAACAACATAGACATGGGATTTTAAAAATAATTTTATGATGAGGAAAGAAAGATTGGACTTGGGACTCACAGTTATCTTCGTGCCTAGTGTAAATTTGAATTAACCAATGTGTACATAGAGAAAAGAGAGTCTCTCAGTAAAGGAATTTGGTGAGTGTAAATGGGCTTTGAATTTTTTCAGATACTTTCTAGGACTAAAGCTTAATTTATAGGAAGGGAATTTCAAGAAGAGATGGTAAGGTGCTCTGAAGAGAATATCACTTTGGAAAAGAACCCAGTACAAGCTAAAATCAGGCAGATAGCTGATGATTGGAGAAGGATAATGAATCTGGACATTATGCGCTCATTGTTTCTTGAGCAGTTCCTGCTGGTGGGTTATCAATTACGTGGGGTGAAGAGAAATAAGTTAGGAGGAAATCAGACATAATCATGACAGCCAGGAGGAGCTGTACAAGGAGGCTTCCCGATGAGGGAATGACTTGAGAGGTTGCCTCTGAGGCACGGCGGCAAGCGGTAGCCAATCCCTCCAAGGGAGTGTGAAGAGAGAAATTAGAGTTAGTTCTAGGAAAAGGACCAGAGTGAAGGAACATTGCCTGAAGCAACCAAGTGACACCACCAGATTATGAAATCTCAGCATAGAAAGGAACTAAGGCCATTCTCTAGTCACCTGCAGGAGAAGGTAATACACTTATTCTTGAATGCACTGTGATTTGCCTGGGAGCATGCTCTGTTACTCCACAAGGGAAGGAATCTGGAAGAATGTGTGTGTGTGTGTGTGTGTGTGTGTATGTGTATAAATGAGGTAATGGGGTTCTACCCCTGCAACTATCAAAAGTTGGTCATAATATTAATATTACATTATTTATGTTCCCATGCACTAAGTAAGTGAGGGAGGGATTTAATACGTAGATGACTAGGAAGATCAAGGTAAGGTATAGAAAGTGTCATACAATGCACATTTGCTGAATCTTCAGTGAAGCATTTGGATATCCATCTTATTTAGAAAAATCCTGTGATAACATTTATCCCTTCCTACACAAGTGGATGGAAATGGTGGTAGTGGACATACATACTAATCCAGGTCCTTGGTGATGAAAGAGCCATGCTATTTGAACACAAATATTTCGTAGCTCTTCCTGAGCCTTAAATCTTGAGATGATGTAGAAAACACAGGCTTGTTGGAGAATGTTTATCCGGTGTAGAGTACCAGAGGAGCAGCAATGTTCAGCCCTGGATGCTGTCCCAGAATTTTCAGGGATGACAGAACAAAAATCAGGTCCCAGAGGAGTCCCGTGATAAGGATTTTGACATAGCTGACCATATTTCGTCCTCTGTGTTCTCCATTCTTTTGATTTGGGAGTCATTACCTATCCAAAAATGTCTTTTGAACTATTTTCATTAAAGTGGTTTCATTTTGTTTATAGTAAAGAATGCAGAATGGAGGTGGTTAAACCATATCAATCACTTGTTTGAACAATTATAACAGGAAGCAGAGCCTATGTCCAGCAGTACCAGGGAAGTTTTCCTCCAGATTCTCTCAAATAGGTTTTCCATAATTATCACTTTTTCTTCTACTCCCTTGGGGATTCCTATAAAATTCTTATATTTGTTCATTTTGAATAACATCATATTTCTTGCAGTGATTGCCCATTATTCTTTGTTGTTTATGTACACTTTTTTAATCATTGAGTTACTTAAGTATTCTTGCCTTTAAGCTCTGAAATTCTTTTTTCTGCTTGGTCTAGTCTTAATAAAAGTTTCTGCTCTATTGTGAAATTAGCTGAATGACTCATTTCTTTAAGTTTTGCTCTCTGTTCCTAATGTTGTATGTCTTTTTAGCGAAATTTGCATTCATGTCCTGAATGTTTTTTGTTTCTCTAAGATAGTTGCATACCTTCTCTCCAATTCCATTCATCTTACTTACAATGTATAATTTGAACTCCATCTCTGTCATTTCAACAATTTATTTCATTATGAATGTATTACTGAAGAGCTATTGTGATCTTTGTGGGTGCTGAGGCAGCCTGTTTGTTTCATGTCTCTGGAGGTTTTATGTTCCTTTCGTGTCATACTGAGCCTCTTCTCTCAGTTCAGTACAGATAGCGGGTATGGTGCACCTGTTCTCTTCTGCTGGGACCTCTATTGCTTGATGAGGAGAGGGGTGAGTCCCTTGATTCCTACTCCAGAAGCTTGATCAGATGAGGTATCAGGAGAGGAATGAATGGGATGGAGGGATCAGGTAAGGATCAGGAGAGCGGTAGATGCAGTGCAGGCCTTTAGCACTGCTGCTCTGCTGTATCTCATCTGTTTCCTTGTTGCTGTCACTGCTCCTTTGTGATAGGGTTGACCCCCAGTGCCATGTACTTATAGGGCTGACTTATAGAATGAGGTCCTTAAGGTACGGAGGAGTCTTCTAGGTGTATTGGGAACACAAGAATTCCTGAGTTGCCCAAGTGCTATTGATGTGTGTGGGGGAATTACTCACAAAACGTAGAACAGGTGTGCATAGAGTAGAGTTCTTTGCAAGGTAATCCAGGCCCTCCAGTTGGAGTGGGCCCCCTGGACAGAGGAGGTCCATGGGGCAAGATGGTGCTGATCTGCAGGGTGCAGTGAACACACACATGGGCTGTGGCAGCAGCAGGGCATGGTGTTCAGGCCAGGAAAGGTGCACGGCCGGGGGCGCCTGGGAAGGAAGGTGCATAGATCCATTATGCCTTCCCTTCAGAGCCAATAGCAGTGGCTGTGCTGGCTTTGGCCCACTCAGGGCCTCTCAGGTGGCAGTAGTGGGTTTTCAACCACACTAACCGTGGGCAGTGGGTTCCAAGGGCTACAGGCGTTATGTTCCGTCCAGTCCTGGATTATGAGTAAATGATCTATGAGGGTCCCATGGGATCACTTAGGCCATCCCTTTCAGCACCAGGTCCAGTGGTTCCTTTCTGGCCAGGGTCCCTCCATATCCTGAGTGCGTCCCATTCTATAAGTCAGCCCTACTTCATGCACCTCAATGGCCCAGTATGGCAATGGGCAGGAAGTCACCTGCCCACAGTACACATGCAAGCTGTGGGATTTCCTGCTCTTGCCCTTTCTGGTAGGGGCAAGAGGGAGGTAGCAGTCACAGATCTCATCCCTGGGCAGAAACAGTGTTCTGAGGTTGACATGTTATGGTGGCATCAGCCACAGCACCCAGGACTTGCAACCCAGCCATCCTTTCTCTTCACAGGAGCACAGCCTTCAGCACAGGTCCCTGTGTCATTCAGAGGCCTGCTGCAGTGTTGGGCCCTCCCACTGCTCCAGTTACAGTACCTTCTGGGGAAGCAGGGCACTGAGGATTCTCTCTCTGTCCCTTTCCAACATGTGAGCACCCTCCCCATTACCTCTGGTCCTGCTGAGCAGTTGTACCACTTCAAACTTCTTCACTCTACTTTTGCCACCCCTCCATGGATTCCCAGTGGTCTCATTCCGAAGTTCTATCTAAAGGTGGGATATCTATTCACCACTTTCAATCTTCTCCACGAGAGCATCATTGCGTGGGCTGCTTCTAGCCTGCCATCTTAAACTGTCTCCCAACTTCCATATGAATTAGACAATAACATGTTACATCCAATGCTGATAACGCTATATACGCATTAATTCTTGATAGAAGCATAAAAAGTAGAATCTAAATGAAGTTATTAGGTTCTAACCTGTCCTTATCGTGCTAGGCAGGGAAACTTCAGAAGCATTCATATTCATGTGGACGTCTGTAGTGTCTATTTATAACTGGGGGTATGTTGAGAAATATTGTGACCTAGATTTACAAATAGGAAAGAAGCCAGTATTTATCAGCAAAGTCTTCCAAATATCTCAATTGTTATACTTCTGACATTGAAGTGAAGGCAGATTGTTAAGAAAAGCATATTCCTTATAGTGACCTAATATTCTTAGTGGAAAGGTTTTCCTGCCTTTTGAGTTGGCCTGATTTGTGTCTGGAAACATCATTATCCAATTTAGTGAGGGGTTTCCAGGAATAATAAAGTTCCAGCAATCTTCAGAACCAGGTTCTTAAAGCTGGGATGCTCTGACAAAATTTTGAGTGTTTTTGTGTGTTGATAATGGATTATAAATGTCCGGAGAGTATTGTAGGTTGAATTGTATCTTCCTCCCTCCCCTGCTCAAAAATATATTGAAGTCCTGATTTCTGGTACCTCAAAATGTGAGTTGATTTGGAAATAGATTCTTTGCAGAGGTAATCAACTTAAATGAGAATATCAGAGTGGGCCCTAATCCAACATGTCTGGTGTCCTTATATGAAGGGGAGATTTGGACACAGGAACAGACACACACGGGAGAAAGATGATGTGAAGACACCAGGAATGCCACTTGAATGAAGGGTTGGAGTGATGAATGATGGTGCATGACGAGGATTCCCATAGATCGTCTGAAAACCAACGGAAGTGAGAAGAGGAAGGATTCTCCTGTAGGTTTCAGAGGCAGCATTGCCTCCCAACACCTTGAGTTTAAACTTCAAGCAGCCAGAAATGTGAAGCAATATATTTCTGCTGTTTTAAGTCACCCAGTTTGTGACACTTCATTAACATCAGCCCTGGGAAACTACTAAAGTCAGCAAATATTTAGTCAGGTTGGGAGAGAGGGTCATATCACTAGATACTTCAGAGATATTTGATCCAAAAATGATGAGGAATCCCTGTTTTTGAGCAGCCTGGCCATCTATTTAAGTTGCATAATATTTTTATTTTAACAAGCCTTTCTGAGGCCTTACTCCAAGGAAGCGAGAATATCTGAAGGGACTAAGTTGTTGCTTGTCTTTATAAATTACAAAGAATTGATCTTATCATAAGAAAAAATTTTCTAAAATTAAACTGCAGGGCTCTAAAGAGGTGACAATATTTATCAGTCAAGTCAATTTTTTATTTAGATTATGAAGTCAACACATTCATACTAGAAAATTTGTAAAATATAGAAAATGAAAATTTGAAGCAATTAGCCATAAAGTTATTAACTACTATTTACCTGTTTAGATTGCATATTATTTCCTGTGGAGTGAGGCTGGTGGTTTAACAAGAGAATCGTTCTGCTGGGGTTGATTCTCTGCAGAAACGTGGTTGACAAGTAAAGCTGTCCCAGTGACTCTGGGCTGGAGAGGCCTCAGTCCCTCTACCTGGGGAAGAATAGGAGGAAAGAGGGCTCACAAGGCCTCCCAGGGACTGTGTGGATAAGAAAAGAGTTTTAGAAGCTGCTAGTTATGAAGAATATGCAAAGAAGAAACGAATACTGTAGAAAAACGTTCATGGATTGTATTCATGGGATCCACTGTGTGATCATCTGTGCTACTTCTTATGAGAACTGGAGTAATAGGGTCTTTATGCATTTTATATGCATTTTATATGCTTTACTTTATAGTAAAGTTCTCTTTACACATGTACTTGACCTCACTTCTCCTTGTAAGTCCCTATAAAAGGGACCACTGGGTCAAAAACATTCAGATCTTCATGCTCTTGGTACATTTTTTTCAAGCCGATTTCCAGAAAGATTGTTCCAAATTACACGTAGGCATTGTGTAAAAGTGTTGTTCTCAAAATGTCTTCATCAGCACTGAGAATTCATTCCTTGAATATACTCTAATGTAAGAGATAAAAAATAGAATTTTGTTTTTTGAATTTGCCTTTTGGATTATGAGTGATGCTGAATGTTTTATTCTTGTCGCTCCTTTTTGTTTATTTGTTTGAGATGTGTTATTCAGCTTCATTTCCCATTTTGCTTTCTTAATCTATAATTTTTAATTGTTTTCCATGTCCTTTTCTTTAAATCACAAAATTATTTACCTTCACGAAACACTTGAGCTGTGTAGAAATGCAAAAAGATAATATTACTCCCTTTCAATTTCACTCTTTGCAGTACTATTTAAATATATATACTCTTGGTCTCATCTATACTTGCATAAATATATGTGGGCTGATAAACAGGTGTTACTTTGGTTACCATTATTGCTGCATATATCACTCCACAGCTTTTTACACCTAATATTTCAGGTTGAACCTACAAACCCACGTCTATGCCAATTACCATAGACATAATCTTTTCTTTACATCATTACACACTTTTGAAAGAATATACTAAAATGTTTAAATCATTTTTTTCCTGGACGTTTGTTCATTTCTTTCTGTTGAGTTATGATAAAATAACACACAAAAGAACAAATTTACACAACTACACGCATATATAGCACTATCATACACATTTGTAAGCACACAAATATTTGTATATATTGTTACTTTTAGTTTGGTAGCTTGGGTTCCCTCACAGTTCAATTCTAAATGAATGAAGAGAACTGAACTCTTAAAGAAAAAGTTAGTTACAGTGGTAAAAGAGCAGCAGTTCTTAACCTGTGGGTCATGACCCACAGGAACTGTATTAAAGGGCCACAGCATTAGGAAGGTTGAGAGCCACTATAATAGAGCGTCTGAGAGGGTCCATTCATTTTTGCACACAAATGACTGCTCCTTACAGATTTGAAGAAATTTTGGCTTTTCAGATGTTCACTAAAATCCATTGCTAGTGTTCCCCACCAAAAAAAAAAAAAAATTAAAACCTAAATCACTGAATATAAAAGTAGAAAAGAGTTATGGAATTTGATTTCTTACTCTAATCTTGATATCTTATATGAAGAAACCTTGTTCATCTTTTAAAATAAGAAGATCTAAAAAATGGCAGGAAGCGGGATAGGAAAGAATACAATTTTCTTTTAGTTTTGAAAAGTCCAAATTTTTTGGTCTTCCTTAGAACTTTGATATACTGCAATGTAAGGGAAATAAATGAAAAGTATATCTAAAGTCAATTCCATCTCCAGTTATTTTCCATTTAAATTACGTTGGTAGGCAAGTTGACAAATTAGAAAAATGCTTCTGATCGGAGGATAGAAGAAGGGCAGTATTTTAAAAGTTGATTTTAAAATAGGTCAGAATTGGTCTAAGGAGTTTAGGCTTGAACAATTTTTAACATCAAATGTGTCCACTGAAAGAAAGTAGTGTTGGTGTTGCAGGGTGGATCTAAAGAGGAGGCCACCTACACAGTATGGCTGGATCAATGATGCTTAAGTGCTTCAAAGCTGTGGTTCTAATTAGAGGTGAGTTTCAGCATCATCTGGGGCTCTTGGGATAAAGCCCTCTGCCTGAAATGCTGATTCAGCAGGTGGCACTCAGCATTTATGTTTCGAAAAAGGTTTTCAAAGTGTTCTTATGAGCAATTCTAAATTAAAAACCACGATCTAATATGTTTCTGGGAGTAAACTCCCTGGGTTTCCTAATCAGAATTATCTTAGGGTCATGTTAAAAATACACATTCCAAGGTCCACCTTCAAATTCCATTCAGTATGATAAGAATGAGGATTATTTGAAAAGTCTGGTTTTTTACAAGAACTTGATGGTTATTCACGTTGAAGTTTTAAAAATACTGGACTTGCATCTTATAACAACAGTATTAAAGGAACTTAGTCTAAACCACAAAGCCACTACCAAGTATGAACACTGGCTGTGAGATTTTACAACCTGATATACTCAATTGAAGTTAATGAGGGATACATCTTTAAAGGCACTGCTTGAAAAGTAGTGGTTATGGGTACTGATTTCCTAATTGGTGCCATTACTACAACTTGTCTAGGGGCTAAGATCATATCAGCACTGGGCATCTGTGTTAAAATTCTCGTTGTTGCAAGTAAAACCAAAGCTGGTGAAACCAACATGAGCAATGAATTTTAACAACTTAAGAGGCTCTTAGGGGGAATTCACTATAAAGAGATATGATTCTCTCACGGAACCTTTTATTCCCATGGTCATATTTCTGGGAAAGAGAATTTGGGTGAGAAGTCCACCTTCAATCCCAAATGTATGGGAAAGCTAGATCAGAAACGTGGGTGGCAAAGCCCTTCTGGGCAATTTCCAGCCCTTCTGTCCAATTTCCAAAGGACAGGAGTCAACTTTGTTTTCTGAACCGGGATTTAAGAACTATATTGGGGAGACCCGTAGTACTGTGGTCAAGCTGAATACATTTACAATAAATGAGCACACACTCCCACAAACACACATGACTGCCACCTATATAAGATGAATGTGATCTTATTATCTCAAAAAATGTCTGCTCCTAAAGACTTCACATACCCTTTGAGTCATTAGCTTTGAGGTTTTCTTCTCATTCACCATCTGCCCTATAATCCCAATTCCTAGCTCTCCCAGTCTTCTAAGTTAGCAAGTTCTAAACTTTTAAATGACCTGGGATATCTTATGAAGTTGCAGATTCAAGATTAGAAACTCTTGGGAGGTGCTTGGTCATCTGCCTTTCCAACAAGCACCCAGCCAAGCACCTTGGTCATCCACTACCCTGTGAATAGTGAGGTCCTAAGGACCCTACCCACCAACTTTAGCAATCGTTCTTCATTTAGAAACATCTCATCATTCACACATTCTAAGTGAGGGTATCTTACAAACCTTCTTTATCTGGTCAGTGTCAGCCCAAGTCCCTGGATTCCCTGGCCTCTGTACCATTGACAAACTAGTGGATCACTTCGTTCTTCTCTTCACACACTGCAAAGGGGTATTCCTCTTACGTTCTGCCTTTGAAACGTTTTTTTTTCTTAGTGGGAAATTGGTGGGAAAATAGCTTTGTCAAAATGCGTTTTCTAAGAAACCTGTGTCTGATAAGAAAATGCTATCTGGGTGGGGTTCTCCATATTTCCCTCTTAGTCACTGGGAACTAAAGGAGATTGAATATGTAGCTGTGTACAGGGTACAGACGCCCTTTAACTGGCAAGGGATCGACACAGTGATAACAGTGATGACAACCATCTCATGAATTTAACACGTGTACTAACAGGTGACATGTGGCATGAAACACAGAGGGACTATTCTCTGCTACAGTGTTCAGACATATAGCATGCCAGAAGGAAGTTCAAGGTCTATGCTGACTAATTCATTACTAATAGTTGGGAAGTGTGTCAAACTTTGTAATTAGTTTACTTTTTGAAAAATGTGTTATTGTGGATTCCAGCTTAGCTTTCTCTCTATAAGATGCAGTTATGCTAATTCCTTTACTTGTTTGCTTTCCAAAGTTTTTTGAGAATTTAAAAAGAATGAAATTCGTCTTGGACTCTGAATTCATGCACATATGATTATCCATTGTTTTTTTTTTCTGTTGCAAGAGATTAAATATAACCACTGGACCGTAAGTGCTAAGCAAGTTTATTTTCTCCACTGAAATTTCTAATCTTTTAGGATCTGTTTGAAAGATCCAGCCCACATCTGCTTATGCAACCCAAAAGGGAGTATGGTTTATTTTCCTCCACAAATATTTTTGAGGTATTATCAGAGGGAAAGTTCTTTATATTTTGGGCATCTAAATAATTGTCTTCCTTTGCCAACATGCTTCTTTCTAAATAAAATCAGATCAACATCTGGCATTGCACTTCATGTCAGACCCTGCTCACACCCACAAGTTATCCCGCAGACAGTTCTTCTTCGTCACCATTATTTTAAATTGATCTCTCTGATTTCTGATCCCATAAAGTCCCCTTTAATTAGGATTACCAGCAGATGTTCCATTGTTTTGTACTTGTTTGTTAATCTATTTTTTTAGCCTAGTTCACAAGTGCATGGAGGATGTAATCAGGTAATGGATTTTTTTCCTTATTGTGATAGGCTCAGAAATAAACCATAATAGCAACACCATAACATGTTATTTATTTTATAAATATCTAATGACTGGGCCTGGTGTGGCAGCTCATGCCTGTAATCCTAGCAGTCTAGGAAGCTGAGACAGTTGGATTGCTTGAGCTCAGGAGTGTTACAGTAGCCAGAGCAAGCGTGAAACCCCATCTCTACAAGAAATAGAAGAATTAGCTGGGCATGGTGGCTCAGGCCTGTAGTCCTAGCTACTAGGGAGGCCGAGGCAATAGGATTGCTTGAGCCCAAGAGTTTGAGCTTTCTGTGAGCTATGATACCATGGCACTCTGCCTAGGACCACAGACTAAGACTCTGTCAAAAAAAAAAAAAAATCTAATGACTGAAGTCCCACTTTTTGAAAATAAACAGAACACATACCACTGGAATTTCAACTTAGAAAAGGTGAACTAAATAGAAATAAAAATAAACAGGTAGCATTTCACCTCAGTGATTTGCTCACAGTGTATTATAAATGCAAGTTAATTTGATTTACTTCTCTCTCTGGTTTGTTCTTTGTCTTTAGCAAAGAGTAACATCATTCAAATCTACACATTTTAAGAATTTCTAAAGTAATTTTTCTGAATCAGAGTAAGGAATTCATAAGGGAAAAAATATATCTGTAACTTCTATTTGACTTTTTGTTTATTCTTTCCATGAAGTGTTAAGATAATTTTTGATAGAAAAATAAAAGTCAAAAAAAAAAAAAAGAAAAACAAAAGTCCTTCATCCCTTCATCCATCTTTACTAATCTTTTACTATTTACTACATATCACATGAAGAAAAAAATAAAAAACCAAACTCTCTCAATTTGTGGAAGGGGACAGGTTGGGGGTGGGGAGGCAGCTCACATCTATAATCCTAGCCTCTGGGAGGCTGTGGTGGGAGGATCCATTGAGCTCAGGACTATGAAACCAGCCCAAGCAAGAGTGAGACCCAATCCCTGTTAAAAATAGAAAAAATTAGCCAGGTGTGGTGGTACATACCTGTAGGGAGGCTGAAGCAGGAGGATCTCTTGAACCCAAGAGTTTGTGGTTGCTGTGAACTATGCTGACGTCACATTATGGCAATGTAAACCCGATGAAAAAGTGGAAGAAAATTTACTTTCCTTTATAGAATTCGTAAGCTCACTGAGCCCCCTAAATGATTTCATGGCTCTCAACACCTGAAATCTATTTCAAAAGGAACATCAATGGAGCCACCAAAAGGAAATGGTGGGGAAGGCACAGTTGCTATTTTATGGAAAATGTGTTGTGTATGACTTCTAAGAGTGTTAACATCTACGGAAAGGTTTTTTTGGTGTGCATTTTATTTTCTCTATTGCTATCCCTACTTCCCTTTCTCCTCCTCCTCCTCACATCATCATCCTTTGTGTTTACTTTTATTCCTATGGTAAAGAGTGGCCATTGAACTTGGATGGAATGTGACACTTGGCATGTGGTAAAACACCATAGTTCAGCCTATTTCTACATGAAATTGAGCACAGTTTACCAGAACAGAGTTGGAGTAACTTTCAACCATGTTCATAACACATACCAAACTATCAATAGAACAACAACAACAACAAAAAATTGCAATGTTGATTATGAAAAGAGGTCACTCTAAATTTAAGTAAGTGGTATCAAAAAAAAAAAAAGTAAGTGGTATCTTTTGAGTTAGAATAGAAGGACACCAGCTTGACAGCAGAAGAAATGCTACTATAGAAATGTTCAAGTAATCTAAACAATCTAAATACGAACTTTCAACAAAAGGTGTCTTGATTCTGAATTTATTATCCAGACTGCAGAACCGTTTTGTTAACTTGAAGTTTCTGCATCTACAGAAAAATATTCTCACACATTAGCTCTCCTTCTTTAAGTTTAAAAAAAAAAAATCTTCTTATTGGATGGGGATGGCTAGCAGAGAGATGGGTAGGCAGGTGATCAGATTGTCTTCTTTTGTGAAGAAATCTTTTACTCCTATTACACCTACCAAAGATACATGAATATCTTGCTTTGTGTTTGTCTTTTGTAAGGTGAATTTCTAGCTGGCTGTCAGTTTATTTGCTCTTCTATAAATTTATGAGCAAGCAGAAAGTTCAAGCTTACAGGAATAAAATGTTTATTTGATGTTATTTTCATAGCATCAATCTCATTAAGAAAAAGGATATCACAAAAGAAAATGCCATAAAAAGAATGAAATACTGTCATTAAAAAAAACGAAAAAGGATATGTGGATCTGTGTGTGGGTAAGAGTTCACACACATATGTGCATGGATGCACATTAATATTTAATGTAAAATTAAAGATTCTTTTCTATTTATTTATTTATTTTATTAAATCATGACTGTGTACATTAATGCAGTCATGGGGTACAATGTGCTGGTTTTATATACAATTTGAAATATTTTCATTGGGTGGGTCCTGTGACTCAAAAGGCTAGGGCACCAACCCTCTTATGCAAGAGGTGGCAGGTTCAAACCCAGCTCCGGCAAAAAAAAAAAAAAAAAAAGAAATATTTTCATCAAATTGGCTAACATAGCCTTTATGGCATTTTCTAGGCCACTGTCTGGGTTGCTCCATATTTATTATTTCCTTCAACCTTTTTACCAGTTTTACAAAATAGGTTAAAATAATTAAAAAATTGAGATTCATAGAAATTAAGTGAAGGCTTTTAAGAAAACCAGTGAGATTAAATATCTCACTTCTCTCGGTTCATTCAAATCCTTCAACAGAGATGTCAAAACCAAACAAATGGAGCTTCTTGGAACTGATTGAGAGAAGATACATCATGAGATCAAGAAAGGTTGAATGATGAAGGGTCATGACTTTCATTAAAATCGGCCCATTACAATCAGCCAACCATGCATTCTGAATGCATAACTCATCATTCATTCAGAAATATATTACTGGGTTTCATGTTATAATTATTTATTACAACATAAGTTCTTTGGAAACTAATATTATTTATCATAATTTTATTCACATGGTTTTACTCAATAGCAAACGTTCTATTGCTCTGATTTACCAGAGAGTTACAACTCTTTGTGTCTCATAGAAAACTTTGTTAACAAAATACTTCATGCAATTAGCCCTGGTCTGGAAGATGTAAGCCAGAGCTGTCTGAATGAGAAAGACTCTCAGTGAAACCAAAGGATACTATTTTATAGAACTGGCAATCTTGACAGAATTTGAAGGTTTCCTATCACATGAACATTTGAAGCCAAATGAAATACCTCTGAAATGAACTGAGTAGATCAGATTCAAACAGGGTGGCTTCTAACCTTAGTTCTGAATCTGACCTACTCAATTCAGAAATTTCTGATTTGGGACTCAAAGGATGCTACTAGGTTTATATAGATTCTTACAGTCTCATGAATCATTGAGTGGGAAGACCTCAGAAAGAATGGGATGTAGGCTCGGCGCCTGTGGCTCAATTGGCTAAGGCGCCAGCCACATACACCTAAGGTGGCAGGTTCGAATCCCCAGCCCGGGCCTGCCAAACAACAATGATGGCTGCAACCAAAAAATGGCCAGCCGTTGTGGCAGGCACCTGTG
>CAUYQV010136550.1:0-18417 GCA_963574575.1 Galagoides demidoff | reverse complement strand
TAAAATTCTAGAAAATCAACAGTGGTCTATGGTGACAAGAAGCACGTCCCGTTTGCTTGGAGCTGGAGGATGGATGGTGAGGGAGGAATTACAAAAAGACAAGAAACTGGTTCGGCGCCTGTGGCTCAATCAGCTAAGGCGCCAGCCACGTACACCTAAGGTGGCGGGTTCGCATCCCCAGCCCGGGCCTAGCAGACAACAATGATGGCTGCAACCAAAAAAAAAAAAAATGGCCGGGCGTTGTGGCGGGCGCCTGTGGTCCCAGCCACTTGGGAGGCGGAGGCAGGAGACTCGCTTGAGCCCAGGAGTTGGAGGTTGCTATGAGCTGTGATGCCATGGCACTCTACCCAGGGGGATAGCTTGAGACTCCGTCTCAAAAAAAAAAAAAAAAATAATTTTACAATGAAAATAAGGCTGTGTGCAGTGGTTAATGTCTGAAATCCAAGCATTTTGCAGGGAGTAAGGTGGGAAGATAGCTTGAGGCCAAGAGTTCCAGACCAGCCTGGGTAATATAGGGAGACTCTGTCTACACAAAAAATAAAAATAAGATTAGCTAGGTGTGGTGTGCCCATAGTCCTAGCTACTTGGAAGGCTAAGGCAGGTGGATCACTTGAGCCCTGGAGTGAGCTAGGATCATACCACTGACCCTAGCATGGGAGAGACAGCAAGACTCAGTCAGAGAAAAAAAAAAAAAAAAGAAAAGAAAAGAAAAAGAAGTCATAAAACAAGAATAAAAGAAGGTTAAAAGAGAGTCATCCCAGGAGAATTTTTATATGTTAGTTCATTTTTCCTTCTTATATATCAAATGTTCCTACTAGTGGCTCAGCGCTCATAGCTCAGCAGCTAAGGCAATGGCCACATACATTGGGGCTGGCAGGTTTGAACCTGGCCCTGGGCCTGCCAAACAACAATGACAATGCAACCAAAAAATAGTCGGGCATTGTGGCAGGCACCTGTAGCCCCAGCTATTTGGGAGGCTGAGGCAAGCTGAGGCTTAAATTCAAGAGTCTGAGGTTGCTGTGATACCATAGCACTCTATCTAGTGACAGCTTGAGAGAGTGTCTCAAAAAAAAAAAAAAAAAAGTACCTATTGGCAAAAGACAAGACCTAACCTACATCATGAGATTATTTCCACAGTCCTTTTTAGTAAGGTTCTTTCTCTGCAGATTTGAAAGGAGTTCTAGATATTGTAGTAATATGAGGAAAACATGAATAAAGGAAAAAAAATTTTCTTTTAAAACAGAAAATCTGACTTTGATTTTGTTGTCACAAAAAGTAAAAGCCTATGGAAAAGAAACCTAAGTGAACTGGGTAAGGTGGAGAAGTAGGAAAAGGGAAAATTTTCTAAACTCAATCCTCAGAATTAGAAGAGAGAAGAGTGCATGTGCTTTGGGCCCCACCTGAGAAGGGACACTAGAACCATCACGGAATACATTTGGAAACCTTATAAGATTTGAAAGCTAAGTTTTTATATTTATATCTTTTATTTCCCTCTTACTGATTATTTGTAAAAGCCTTAAGGAACAGCTACTCTATTCTCATTCTGGGGCGACAACTAATAAAAACAAAACAGAAAATTATGTTCCTACATTTTTGGCCCATTTCTGGGAACAAGAAAACAGTAGGTGGCGGTAATAAATCTGAAAAAGAAAGGAAACTAATTTCTGAAACTCCCACAAACTCTTTCAAAAGGAAGAACTCAGAGAACAAATTAGGAATTGAAAAGTAACTCCAGGGTCTAACAACCTAAAGGCCATAATGATTTTTTTGATAACTAATAAAGAAATAACACACCAAAAGAAGCTCAGATATGCATTAAGCATGATGTTCTTCCTTCTCTTTTATGTCATAAACTTTAATACTACAATTAATCATAATAAATTCAAATTTATTTATCATTTTATACTTTTTAAGTTGCATAAACATCTTATTTGATCATCAATACAACACTCTAAACAGGACTGATATTATTATTTTCATTATATACATGAGGAAACCAATGTTTGAAGAGATTAAGCATCTTGCCTGCTCATATAGCTAGCAAGTGGTCTCTCAAGAAGCTAATTACTTGGGGTTTTAATCATTTACTACCTTATATTGTTACTTAATTCTTCTGTAAGTAGACCTTAGCCCCTTTACTTGACTGTACATTACAGAAAGTAGAAATTGTACTTTTAAGTTTTTTTCATATTTAAAAAATTTTTAAACTTTTACCACTAAGCTCTACAAGTACCCACATGATAAAAAGAGGGATAAGAAGGAAGCACACACAGGCTAAATAAAACCCTACTGTCATCTAAAAAATATATTTAGTGAGCAGTGAACACTCAGGTGATCTGGCAGTTTGAGAAGACACTCAAACATTTGCATGAAATACAAGAGCAGTAAAATAAATGGCCTCATTCTTCAGTGCATTTTTTTCTAGCACTTAACACACAAAATATATGTGTGTATTTTACCTGGGAAATTACTAAGCAGAGAAACTGCCTACTTTGGGAAGAAAAGCATAATGAAAAGACACAGTAAGCTCTAAAGAATAGATTCAGTACTAGTAAAGCGTTTAAACGTCTCCTAGGAATACAGAACTATACTTTCAGTATTTTAGAATGTGCTTTGTATTTGTGTTAGGAGAAGAGGTGGAAGAGACCAATCAGGCTTTCCATTTTAGGGTACTGCCTAATAAACAGATACTGAACCATCAGCTCAGTATCTATTTGAGAAGGCGACATTTCAATAATGAACAAAGACTTCAATAAAAACCCTTCCAATACTTAACCCAAATCCAGTGATTTCAGATAATAATTTCATATTAACCTGAATTTGGTCTTTTATCTATGCTTGGTTTACTTTATCCATTGGAAAAAGAGAGAGGCCTGCTTTATGAGAAAGGAGAGAAAAATCTAACCCAAACTGAGGTTAGGGAACAACACTTTGTGACCTAAGTTGCGTCCATCAGGTGAAGATGGGAAAATAATGTATAATCCAAAGAGAAAGGCTGGTCATGGTGGCTCATGCTTGTAATCCTGGCTAGCACTCTGGGAGGCAAAGGTGGGTGGGTTGCTTGAGCACAGGAGTTTGAGACCAGCCTGAGCAAGAGTGAGACCCCCATCTCTACTAAAACTAGGAAAACTAGCTGGATGTTGTGGCAGGTGCCTGTAGTCCTAGCTACTTAGGAGGTTGAGGCAAGAGGATCACTTTTGTCCAAGAGTTTGAGGTTGCTGTGAGCTATGATGCCACGGCACTCTACTCAGGGTGACAGAGTGAGACTCTATCTCAAAACAGCAACAACAACAAAAAACCAAAGAGGAAAATGTGTAAAGGCATAGAGGCAAGAGACAGAAAAGTTATTTAACAGAATCAAGTTAGTTCAACAGGCTAGAACTTGGGAGTTGGGGCCAGTGGTTCACTGATAAAATTTTTACAACTGGCTCTCTGAAAAATGAAACAAGAAACAAAATTCTGATTTGTTTTGTTTGCTGATCTCAATGGTGTAAACACTTGCTTGGTGGCTGATTTCATACTATCTATGATTTAGTAACTTGTTCACAAAATTACTGAAACAACTGGATCTTACTGGTGCTAGCTGGCCACAGCACACCACCTGGTGAAGCAATGGGGAGGAGATATAGTACAAATTAGACTGGAACTTCTAAACCACATTAAAGGGACTGGATTTTATTTTGTTTATACTAAAGACAATTAAGGAAATGATTAAAGGATTTTGAGGGACATGATTAAACTTGCATTTTGAAAAGATTACTTTGGTTCCAGTGAGTAGAATAAATTAGAGCAAGGTGTTTTTAAACTTTTTTTTTATGTCACAGACTACCTTAAGATACTCTGGTGATACCTACAAAGACTCTTTCCAGAATAATATTTTTAAATGCCTAAGGTAAAACACAAAAGACTATAGACCAGTTGTGTTGAAATACTGTAATCAAAATAAAAACTAAATTGTGACATTGTAATTTGCAAGTCTCATTATTAACAGTTGAACTATAAGATCTATTGACAGTGTAATTACTATAATTTCAAGGTGGTATTAAATGCAAATGATATTTTGTTACATCTACAAGTAATATGAAAATATCCAAGATTTTTATTGGTGACAAAGTCATAAATACTGCTCAAAATTTGATTTGTTACCTACATTCAATATAGAAGTTCTAAATTTCATTTAGAAGTTAAAGAAAATGTAGATGTGATTTTTTGGAGGGTAGATTTTTTTAAACTTTCTAAAAAGAAAATGATGTTGTCTGGGAATAAAGACAGTTTTACTTCTCCCCTTCCAACATGGCAGCCTTTTATGCATTTATTTTACTTGTTTAATTTCATGGACTGAGACTGCCAACACAATATTGCATAAAAGTAGTGAGGGTAGAAACCCTTTTCTTGCTCTTGATCTTCAGGGGAAAGCATTCAGTTTTTTACCATGACGTATCGAGTAGGATGTGGGCTGTTCATAGTTTCCATTTATCAAATTGAAAAAAATTCTCTTCTATTCCTAGTTTATTCAGTTTTTGTCAAATGATTTTTTTTTGCGTCTATTATATAGCCATATAGTTCTTTTTTTCAGTCTACTATTATGATACATTATTAGGTCATTAAATCTAAAATGTCCTATTTCAACTCAAAAGCTTAGTTTATTATATCTTAATCAAGAAGGAATACAATTGATCAAAGTAAGTGCTTCAAATATTGACACAGTTTTGCCATCTCCTAGTTTGTTGAGAACTGAATACTTTTTCTTAGAAGAGGTAGTCAGTTGGTGCAAGGTTTGGCAAATACAGTGGGTGACAGAGTTTCCAAGTCCAGCTTTTGTAGTTTAAGCAATGTTGTTTGTGCAACAGCATTTTCTTGCAAGAGGATTGGCCAGTCTCTATTAACCAATCTCAGCTGCTTAAAGACAAGCATCCTCATCATGTCATCCACTCGGTTGCTGTAGACACCCACCATAATTGACTGACCAAGTTTCATGAAGCTATAGTGGATAATACTAGCACTTGATCATCAAACAGACACCATTACCATTTTTGATGAACAATTTGTTTTGGACAGTGTTTCATCACTACATCTTTTAACCATTGTGTCAAATACTGCCAAAAAGTATCCATTTTTCATCACACATAACAATACAGTGTAGATAATGGTTCACCTTTAGGACATGACAGCAAAGAAAGGCAAGTGTCCAGACAATTTCTCTTGGGACACTTGTATAGTTTACACAGAATCCATTTATCTAGCTTTTTTGCCTTGTCAATTCCAAATGGTCCAATATTATTAGAATAGTAACATCAAATCTTGCTGATAATTCACTTGTAGACTGAAATGGATTCGCTTCTACTACAGCTTTTAGTTCACCGTTATTCATCTAGGCCTCAGGTTACCACGGCTCATTTTTAAGATTAAAATCACCAGAATGAAAATCCTCAAATTACCCATGTACTGTGCGTTCATTAGTGACATCCGTCTCAAACATTCAGTTTATATTTCAAGCTGCCTCCATTGCACTGGTTCTACAACAAAACTCACAATCCAAAAATAGCACATATTTTTTACTATCTGGAGTTTCACAAAATTACTCTAAAAATTTTTCTGAAAGGTATCACAAGCCAAACTGTGTGTTTGAAAGAGGGAGGATGTACCTTCACAACTGAAACACAAAAAACGAAGTGTCAAAGTGAAATGTCAGAGGTATCAACTGTCAAACTTAATACTTAACAAAATCGGACATTTCATACTTAATAACCAAATAAACTGATTGATTTTTGAATGCAGAACCAACTCCACATTCCAAGTATCAACTCCACTTAGTCATAAATTGTTATCCTTTTTACATATTAGATTCAATTTGTTAGACTGTTGTTAAGAACTTCAATGTTTATGTTCATGACATATAATTTGTTTATAGTTCCTTTCCACGTATCGTCTTTGCTCTTAGCTTAATGCTGGCCTCATAGTTTTACTTCTATTTTAACTTCCTGGAGGTGTTTGTATAAAAATAGTATTATTTCTTCCTTGAATGTTTGGTAGAATTTACCTGGCAAGGAATCTGGACCAAGAATTTTTCCTGTGGGAAAATTTTAAACAGCAAACTCAATTTATATTTAATGGTTATTCCTATTATTTCTTTCTTATCAAGTGAGCATTAGTATTTTATTGCAAGGTATTTGTTTACTTAACCTAAACTATCAAATTTATTGATTTTAAAATTGTTCATGACATTCTTTTATTATCTTTTAATGTGTGCAAGGCCTGTAATGATGTTTTTTTCCTGATACTGATAATTTGTTGTTTGTTTTTTTTTCCGATCATTATGGAGAGAGCTTTATCAACTTTACTGGTTCTCTCAACTGACTTTTAGTTTCCTGGTTTTCCTCTATTGTTCTTCTATGTCATTGTTTTTTGCTCTCTACTATTTCCTGTTTGTGTACAGTGGGTTGAAATTCTTGTTTTTCTAGTTTCTTTAAGTGGAAATTTGGTTATTGATTTAAAAACTTTCTTTTTTTGAAAGTAGGCATTTAATGCTATGAATTTCCTTCTAAGCTCTTATACTAAGCTACATTAAGCAAATTCTCGTATGTTTTGTTTGTCTCTTTATATGTAAATGTAAACCCAGAAATTCACATGTGCAATACTAAGAAGTAGCATGTTCCAGCCTTGGATGACAAAATACATTCATTCCCCTATTTATACCGTTCCCCTAAATACTTAATTGGGGTTGGTACAAAACTAGACTTTTGGGGGGTCTGGAGAGAAATATAGGCACAA
Source organism: Galagoides demidoff (assembly GCA_963574575.1). Classification (NCBI taxonomy): domain Eukaryota; kingdom Metazoa; phylum Chordata; class Mammalia; order Primates; family Galagidae; genus Galagoides; species Galagoides demidoff. The sequence goes on along the minus strand of CAUYQV010136550.1, from coordinate 11,646 downwards.
CTAACTTTTAATTTAGCCATAAATGACTTTTAATCAAAGAATTCTTAATTTAAATTATTTTTCTTACCATTTATTTATTTTTTTTCTTTTACTTCTCTGTGCTACATAAAGCTGGTTGGAGACTCTGACATTATCATTATCTGTTTGTCAAGAGGAAAAGAAATACCCAGAAGTGCTATTTATCTTTTGGACAGAAGCCCAGCTTCCTTTATTAGGTAGATATTTTATCCTCTTGGAGTATTGCCAAATTCTTATCGCTGCCTAAAAAATGTGCACAGACTATTTGTCAAAAGGAGTCTACTTGGTAACCTCATTACTAAGGAATATGTAATTTTTTAAAGCATTTTGAAGTATTTAACTACCAATGATAAAGAATGATGTTCAATATCTGAATCATTAATACAATAACTTGATAACAAGATAAACTAAGAAGTCTCAGAACTATGTTCTTCCCCTACTTCTATTTGCTTCATACCGAACTACAAGATCAGCAGTTAGAGCAGACAGTGTCTTAATGAGTAATAAATATTTAATACTTTCTCCCTAATTAAGTCAAAAAGCATTAGTAGGAGAAAATACTCTAGAAAGGATACTCAAAATGTTGAATATGATGAAAGATCTCCTGAGCTAAAAATATTCTATATAATTTTTATAGCAGTAGGTATTAAATCATTACAATACATATAAATGATGATGGCCTATGCCCTAAATATAAATGAGTCTACAGCAGTCCACATACTAGCTCTGATGAAATGTATACCCAGAGTCTAACAGAGGTAATAATTTCCCATCAGCATTGCCTTTATATCAGAGTGGTTTTTGTATCTGCTATAAATTGCTAATAATTGAGTTGAAGATATTTTAGGTATTTCTAGGACCAAGAAGATGACTAGGATCTTCTGTAAAGAAAGGTATTAGAAAATTCACAATAGAAAGATGAGATAGCACATTTCTCTGCTTGGATACTTCCAAGTTTCAAATTCCCTTTTGTTCAAGCTTGCCATAAGAACATATTAGTCTAAGATTCCTGAATCATAAGCAAAGAAGTAGCATTCTTCTACTTTGCAGAAGGTAAAACAAGATTTCTTACTGACAAGAAGAAAAACAAAGACTAAAAGCACTTTTCAAACAAATCAAAGAACTGATACATAGTTTATGCAAATAGATCTCAGAACAACTCAATTATAAGTATGTAGCCATTTAATCTCTTCTTTTTTGTTTTCAAAAAACTCTCTACCAGTGAGGAATGAACTCTTCTGAACCACTTTTCTTGGTAGATAGATCATGTATGTGAATTTATAGGAAGAAGCAAACAATTTCTTTCTTATCCACGCTTTCTTATCAAGTAATGGCCTGAGAAGGAGTGGCTAGGCTGAGAGGGATACCTTTCATTTTTGTATACCTTTAAGTTTCTCTCACTAGGAGTAAGTTTTAATCTCTTAATAGATCAAAAGGAAAAAAAAAATTGAGGGGGGGTGGTGGAAAAACAGTCACCTTAGATAGAGTGTTCTGGTGTCATAGTTCACAGCAACCTCAAACTCTTTAGCTCAAGAGATCCTCTTGCTTCAGCCTCCCCAGTAGCTGGGACTATAGGCACCAGCCACAACTCCAGGCTAGTTCTATTTTTAGTAGAGACAGGGTTTCCTTCTTACTCAGGCTGATTTCCTCTTGCCTCAGCCTCCACAGTAGCTGGGACTACAGGCACCAGCCACAACTCCAGGCTAGTTCTATTTTTAGTAGAGACAGGGTTTTCTTCTTACTCAGGCTGATTTCCTCTTGCCTTAGCCTCCACAGTAGCTGGGACTACAGGCACCAGCCACAACTCCAGGCTAGTTCTATTTTTAGTAAGGCTAGTTCTATTTTTAGTAGAGACAGGGTCTCGTAACTCAGGCTGATTTCAAACTCCTGGTGATACACCTGCATTGGCCTCTCAGAGTGCTAGGATTACAGGCATGAATCTTTTTAAAACCTTAAACCCGTACAATTATCTTAAAAATGAAAAAGTTCACAGAATTATTAACATAAAAACCAACTCACCAATTATGCCACTATCTCTGCTTTCAAGTGTGGAGGTTGGACTAGTAACAGCCCCATAGCTGCAATCCTTGGCAGTTGCAGTTGTACTGACTGGTGGGAGGGTAGAGCAGGGGCTACTGGCTGGTGGAGAAGCAGTACTGCTAGTCAGGGTGGAACAGGGACTTATCCGCTGGGTGATTGCTGAGGTCTGGAAAATTAGAATCATAAATAAGAAACACTGACCAGCTGTTAAATAAAATATACCTTAAGGTAAAATAAGTGCCTTGATTAAAAAAAAAAAAAAAGAAAAGGAAGTAATCTACATACACAGCTTTTACATTTATCAACCTCTATTCATTTTTGCTTTCCAGGATACAAGATTTGGAGCTCTACATTTAAGGTGAAACTCAATGAATTTAACATAAGCAGAGATATGCCCAGTTTTTCTGCCTAGGAAATTTCCAGTAACAAGTATTCTGTCACTGCCACTCTAATAGAATAGAGAATTTTTTTATTTTATTAAGCACAAGTTTTCTTTGCAAGTTTTCCCTATAAGCAATAAAACTTTTCAGAAAGCTTGAAGTATGTCTTATTAATAATTTTCTTTAGATGAAGAAAAAGAATTTCTGCAGTTGAGGAAAAATAAAAATAAAGTTCTTAATACAAAGAAGTGTCTTTTTGATACATAGGCAGCTACCCAGAGATAATAAATAAAAGCAAGGAAAAATGCCTTATTCTAAAAGTCTGTCTAACAAAATAGATCAAACAATATTAATATAATACAAAACTATAAAATTTCTCTGTAGAAGCTGAACAGTCTGAAATCAATGTACCGTCTTTGTAATTTCTGAGGTAAAGTAATGAATAATTTCTCAAAAAAGTTAGTAATATATTCTGGTTTACCTAATTTAATGACAATTCATTTTTCTTCAGTTTTCTATCCAAATAAATTATTGCAACAGTGAATAAAAGTATGTATTTTTCAAACACTAAAGAAATTTTATCCTTTTTAAGAACAGTAAGTGATCAGTGACAAAATCACTTGAAGAAACATTAATGATAAATTGAATATCTTTAAATATTAAATTTAAAGAATCCTTTTAACCTTTTTACATATAAAGTCTCTATTCATGTTTTCTTTGCTAATTTTTTCCTGCTAAAATTTGATAACTGGAGAATGCATTGATAACTAATTATGAGAATACTGAAGTTCTTCAATTCAGCCGAAAATGATTTCCAGGTGCAATCCCTTGTAATTAATCATCTGTGTTGAATAGAGGTTTTGATTTTAACACAAATACTATAACCAGGCTGTGAAAGATAAATTCAACTTAACCCAGCACAAATGACATTCTCATTATCCTGCAACCAAGTAAATCTTTTCAATCATATATATAATATCAGAAACTGATTTTTCTTAATAACACAAGTCCTCAGATTTATGCAAATTTCTCTTCTATTATATTTTGTCTCTCAGAGGAGAGGGGAGTTTCAATTTCTCTGTGATCTCCTCTATTCCTATAAAATGATGTTGGGCTACCAGAGTGATGATTTTTAACCAGGCACACATTAGATTCAGATGTGAAATGTAAAGAACAAACATGCTCTCTTACAAAACTGACAGTTACTGAGCCTCACCCTAGACTTACTGAATTAGAACCCTTCGGGTTAGAAATTTAGTATGCAATTTTTAACCTCTCTACCCCTTAAAGTTTGAGGAACAGGTGGGTAGATGGAATGAACTACACTCAGGTCCTTTACATTAGCTATGTCTCTACTCATCCCATGTTGCAAATGTTGTATAACTTATTTCTGTACTGAGACAAGATTCTCACTCTGTTCTTTGTGAAAGTCAGTCTTATTACATGCATAATACAGCTAAAATAGAGGCTACATCCAAACAACACTTTGTATTTTTACAACAAAATATTTTTTGTAAAATAAAGCACCAATAACAGAATGGATTCTCTAAGAGCATTAACTATTAAAAAAAACCCTTAAATATTGAGCCATTTAGAAAGCAGAAAATTGTTCATGGGTTATGAATTAAAAGGCAAGCTTTACACTGATTTAAGAAGACTACTCAATGAGATACAGAAAGACAAAACTACCTATTCCCCATAATGTAGGTTAAAATGGACATCTAATTAAAATCTTTTAGTGGTTTTCCCACTGTCCTTAATGTTCTTCAAAAGGACCCTAATAAAGGTTCTAATCTGGATCTCTTAAAGGTCCTGTAAATACATAGGGTAAGAACCAAGTGATGGGGTTTGTAAGGTCCACCTTAATATTTTAGAAACTACTGAGAGAAGAAAATAGTTGAGTATCACTTTTACTACTTTGTCTTTTGCAGAAAAATGATATATGCTGCCTAGCTTACATTATACTCTGCCATCATTATACTATTCTGAGGATTCCATCACTATGGGATTTTCTTAAACACACTAGTCTATCTTTGTTAGAATGCTGTGTAGCTCAGAAGAAAGTCACCAAATAAACATGATTTCCTAGTTCTTTTTTTTTTTTTTAAAGATAGAGTCTTATTTTGCTGCCTCAGTAGAGTGCTGTGGCATCACAGCTCACAGCAACCTCCAGCTCTTGGGCTTAGGCAAGCTGGTACTACAAGCACCCGCCACTAAGCCCGGCTATTTTTTGTTGCAATTTGGCTGGGGCCTGGTTTGAACCTGTCATCCGCAGTATATGGGGCCGGTGCCCTACTCACCTGAGCCACAGGCATTGCCCAAACTCCTAGTTCTTAATAATCTTCCTAAGACTAGACATTCCAATGATCAATTAATTCACTTTCTTATGGTTCTAAGATAGTTGTTACATTATATTGCAAGAGGGCTATCATTTAACTTCATTATTAATACATTATATTTATGTAATGCTTAATAGATTAAAAGATTTACATGTATTATTTCATTTGCTCCTTCTCAACCTAGTATGAGATGCATAATGAATCTTATTTCCCTCATTTAGGAAATGTGACAATGAACAACAAAAAGTATGAAAGTTATACAGTAATGTTGCTAAAATCATACAGTTTCTGCATATATTTATATGTTAATTACATTGCACAGTATTTATACTTTTTATTTATGTGACATTTTTAGAGCTTACAAGCTATTTTCATATTCATGAAACATGAGAATATGTTGATTGCACAACAATCCTGTCAGGTGTCATAGTTTTTATATTGCACTGGAACAGTATGGTGTAGCTGGTAAGAACATGGTTATAAAAGCAGACTACCTAGATATGAATACTAATCCAACACTTTCTGACAGGGTGTTTCCATCTTCTCATCTGATAATTAAAATATAAAAGAGCCCTACTCCTCATTGGGTTCTAAGGAACTTAAAATAGTGCAAGTAAAGCAATTAGTGCAATGATTAGTACTAAGTGAGCATTTAATAAATTGTCAGTTATTATTACCTACAGAAAATCTAAAGTTCAGCGAGCTTACATGACCTGAACAAATTTATAGAATAGTAGGTGTTAAGAGTTGGAACTAGAACACGAGTATTCTCCCTCCTGGTTCAATGACTTTTCTGTTATACCATATTGCTTTAATTATATTAAACTGATGATTCCACTCATTTTAAGATTATTTTATTTGTAATGTACAAGTAAGGTGCACTCCACCTACTTGTAAATTTATTCAGAAATGATTGGGACATACAGTATCTCAAAAAAAAACCAGGTATAAATTTTACCACCTAAAGAAATGTAGATTTATAGAAACAATAGCGTCTTTGGCAAATAATCCAGCTATAATATATTATATATGACTTTTATCATGTTACTTGGTCATAATTAGAACAGTTACATTTTAACTTATCGTGAATATAAAAAAATGAAAAGAAAAATAGTTGTTTTATTTATACAAATTTAAAAAAATCCCTCAACAATATTATTTCCATTTTTATTCACAGCATAGCATATTAATATAATTATATGTTGATTAAAAAATCATTAGCCCTGTCATCCTGAAGCACACATTCTTGTATGAGATATAGACAAAATCCCCACAGCTAAACACATGATGTAATGTCATTTAATGACAAGAACTATAAAGAAAATAAAGTAGGGTGGTTCAAAGGAATAGGGTGCTGGCCCCATATGCCGGAGGTAGAGGGTTCAAACCCAGCCCTGGCAAAAAACTCCAAAAAAAAAAAAAAGAAAGAAAAGAAAAGAAAATAGTAGGATAGGAGGACACAGGGATGTACAGGTGCTATTAGATAAAATAATTAAGAAAGACCTCTCTGAGAAGGTAACACCTGAGGACAGCACTGAATGAAGTGTGGAAATGAATTATGTGGGAGGAATATTCCACTACAAATGAATATGCTTTCTGTTTTTGGGCACTGACAAGGAAGGCCAGTGTAGCTGGAGAGCAGTGGGTAAAAGGAAGGGCAGGAAATGGGGTAAGAGAGGTAGCAAGTGGCTAGATTAGGTAGGTCCCTCCAGTCCATGGTAAAAATTTTAGATTTTGTTCCAAGTGTGATGGGAATACAGTGGAAGATTAAAAGCAAAGTGACAGAATCAGATTCACATTTTATAAGGATCAGTGGCCACTGTGTGAATAGACCATAGAGGGGCAAGAGTGGAATCAGAGACCTATTGGGAGGTCATTTATTCATATGGTCAATACTTGTTGAGTACCTAGTAATAATAATAGACGCTATTCTAGGTGCAGAGGACACAGCAGTGGGTAGAACAGGCAAAACCCCACACCTTCTAGCCTTACATTCTAGTACTTATTGCAGTAGTGCAGGCAAAGAAAATAGTGGCTTGAACTTAGGTGTAGCAACAGAAGTAGCAAGAAGGGATCTAATTTAGTATATATGAGGTCATACAATTAAGTTTGCAAACTTACTCTAGAAAAGGTATGACACACCTCATTACTAATATCACTATGGTTACCTCTGCAGTACTCCCCTTGGGAACCGATGCACCTATGCTTGTGCTTAGTAGCACTTTTTCTTGGATGAGTTCATGAACTTAATTGTTTGACCTCATACAGTAGAACCTCTGCAAGGTGATCACCCAAGGGACTATAACAAATTGATCAACAAATGGAGGTGGTCAATACAAGGAATTTCCATTGAGCATATGTGGTGCACATTTGGTCTATGAGAATTAGGTCAATTTAAGGAGGTGGTCAACTATGGAGGTTCTACTGCATTTGAAGATCAAGTCTGTGATTTGATGAAAAAAATGAATGTGAGATCTGACAGAGTGAAGTCAAGAATGGCTCCAGTGCATTCATTTTAAGCAAGATGGTGATCCTACTTACTCAGATAGGAAACACTGCAGCAGGAGCAAGTGCTAGGGGAAATGCAAGGGTTCAGTCTGTTACACATTAAGTTTTACATGTACCTTATACATACACAAAGAAAACATAATGTAGGAAGTTAAATATAAAGATCTAAAGTTAAGGGAGAAAGGCAAGGCTAAAGATAACTTAGGAGTTAGGGCAATATTTGAAGAAATAAGAATGGAGGAGAATCATTAAGATTAGAGCTATTGTGGCTCAGTGCCTGTAGCCCAGAGGTTAGAGCACCAGCCACATACACTGGAGCTGGTGACTTTGAATCCAACCCAGGCCTGCCAAATGACAGCAACTACAACCAAAAAATAACCAGGAATTGTGGCAGGTGCCTGTAGTCCCAGTTACTTGGGAGACTGAGGCAAGAGAATCGCTTCAGCCCTAGAGTTTGCGGTTGCTGTGAGCTGTGATGCCACAGCACTCTACTGAGGGCAACAGCTTGAGACTCTGTCTCAGAAAAAAACAAAACAAAAACAAGATTAGAGCTATTTGGCATCCAAATTTTATAAAATCCTCTAGGTGGTTATAAAGGTGTACTCAGTAAAACCAAGAAGCTAAGGAGTGAGGATAAAAAGGACAGAAAGGCTAGAAGAGAGAGCCCTGGAACATATAAATATTATCTACAAGATATATAAACCTATTCAAATAGAGAAGAAGATGGAGAGAAAGAGATTAAAAGATTTAAAGATACTACACTGTTGGCTTTGAAAATAGAGGAAAGGCTCCACAAACCAAGGATTAGAGGAGGCCTCTAGAAGGTGGAAAAGGGTCATCTGAACCCTAATGCCTAGAGTTCAAGAAGAAAAAAGGGGACAAAAAATTAGAAGAAGAAATCACATTTGGGGAGAAACCACCAAAAGAACCCTGGGAACATGAAGAACTAAAACAGGTCAGCTCCCCCAAGGGATCACAATGGAGCTACTATAGAAAATTCCAACCTTAAAGAAAATGCTGAAATGACAGCAATGGAATTCAGATTATAGATAACAGATACTATGAAGAAAATTGAAGGGAAACTAGAAAACCAGCAAAAAGAAGTCCAAAAAAATGTGCCAAGAAATTTATGAAATTAAAGACAAAGTCACCAAGGATCTGGACCTAATTAGATAGGAAATAATAGAGCCTAAAGAATTAAAAAGAGGCATTTAGGGAATTTCAAAACAAAGTAGAGAATTTCAATAACAAATTAAACCATGGAGAAGAAAGAATCTCTGAGTTTGAAGACAAGGCTTTCAAGCTGACCCAGTCATTTAAAGAAAAGAAGAGAGCAAAAGCAGAGCAATCTCTTAAGAGTAATGAGACTATACAAAGCACACAAACATACAGATTATTGGTATGCCTGAAAGAAAATAGAGTCCAAAAGCATAGAAGCTCTAGTTGATGATAATATAGTTGAAAATTTCCCCAACTATCACCAAAGATGCAGACATATGCCTACTAGGTGGATATTGAACCCTAAGATGACTCAATTCAAATGCAGCATGTCCTAGACATGTTGTAATGAACCTGGCTAAAGCCAAAATGCAAGAAAAAATTCTGCAAGGAGACAGGCATAAATCGCATCTAACCTACAAGATTAACAGCTGATTTCTCTGTAGAAGCTTTGCAAGCCAGAAGGGAGGAGGCTCATACGTTAATCTTCTCAAACAAAACAAGTAACAGCCTAGTATCCTATATCCTACAAAACTAAGTTTCATATTTGATGCAGAAATCCAATCTTTTTACCAATAAACAGAAATGTGTCAACAGCTCTTCCAGCTCTGTAGGGAGTACTCAGACATGTACTATCACCTTATTGACCTAGGAAAGAATTTATGAAGAAGACCGTACTGGCAATCATGGCAACAACAAAAATAAATAAATAGTACCTGATCAAGTTAAAGAGCTTCTGCACAGCTAAGGACACAATCAACAAAGCAAAAAGACAACTTACAGAATGGGAGAAGATATGTGCATGATACCCATCTGATAAAGGGCTAATAATCAGAATCTATGAAGAACTCAAGCAAATCAGCAAGATAAAATCCAGCAACCCCATTAAAAATTGGGCTAGAGACACAAATAGGAACTTTTCCTACGAAGATAGTCTGATACCCAACAAATACATGAAAAAATGCTCATAGTCACTAGAGAAATGTAAATCAAAACCACACTGAGATACCACCTAACCTCAGAGAGAATAGCTCACATCATGAAGTCCCAAAGGAACCGATGCAGAGAGAAAGGAACACATACTGTTGGTGGGAAAGCACACTTGTGCAACTTCTGTGGAAAGCAGTATGGAGTACTACAAGTAGACCTATTGTTTGATCCTGCAATCCCATTACTGGGTATTTACCCAAAGGGAAAAAGGCACTCTATGATAAAGACACTTGTACTCAAACGTTTATAGCAGCACAATTCACAATCACAAAGATGTGGAAACTCATGTGCCCTCCAACACTTGGGACTGTGGTATACATATATCAAGGAATATTCAGCTATAAAAAGATGGAGATTATGTGTCTTTTGCAACCTGGACAGTATTAGGGACCATTCTCTTAAGTATTGCAAGAATGGAAAAGCAAACACTGTATGTACCCAGTACTAAATTGGAACTAGTAGATTAACAGGTGTTAATGCTCACATGACAGAAAAACCCAATGAAATTCAAGCAGGGGGAGGGTGGGGTGGGCAGAGCTTGGGTCAATTTCTACCCAATGGGTACACTCCAAGGCTATATGGCACACTATCTGGGTGTAGGACACACCTTCTAATCAGACTTTAATCAAACTAAGGCAAACTCTGGAATCTAATTGTTTGTACCCTCACATTAAACAGAAAAAAAAATATGTTCAAATAATTATTTTACATCTTATTATGACAAAACTAATATATATCATAGCATCTTCACCATTATTTATTATTAAAAATACGACATTTCAAATGAATTTATCACCTTCTAAATAAATGCTTTGCTACAAGACATTCATGTTAAAGATTAAGGCCACATAAATGAATGTGACTTTAGTATTTCCTTTGCTACATTGTAAACTGAAAAGAATGGAAATAGCCAAAAGAAAAAAAAAATGAAATAACTGTTTAATTGCTAATATTTTTTATCTTTCTAATATGTTTTCTACTTTTCTAATACATATATTCAAAACTACTCTTTTTAAGCATATTTTATCCTCAAGTGTTGCTATACTTAGTTTTTATTATTTCAGTTGAAAATACTTTCTAATTTTTTGTGATTTCTTCTTTGACTCAAAGGCTATTTAGAAGTAAATTACTTAATTATCTAAATATTTGGGGGGTTTTCTAAGTTATCTTTTAGGTATCATTTTCTAAGCTGTCATTTTATAATTAATTAATCGTACTGTGGTTACAGAAGTCATAAGCTTTTGAAATTTAATGAGACATACTCTAAGACCCAGCATATCATCAATTTGGCAAATAATTCAGAAACAATGCATATTTTGCAATTTTGGGGTACACTGCTCATATGTATGTAAATTTTGTTTGTTTGTTTACTTATTTTTTCTTTCATTCAGTAAATAAATTAAAGCCTAAAGGTGGCTTTTTGAGTTTTTAAATCTAAGAATGAAACTAAAAGATGTTTCACAAATTGAAGAGAAATAATGATTATGGAAAATTGAGTTGTATTCTAGGCCTAAAAAGGCAGTCAAAATTACAATTATTCCTTTCAGAGTGAACACACACATACCATTTTTCTTTTCCTAGTATAATAAGCTGATCGTACTATGTTTCACAAAATTGATAGAAACCTGCTTACCTGATTTTCATCCTGTACTTCCATGCTGTATTGGTCCCCTGGCTGAACTTCTGTGACTTTCTCTCCAAGGAGGAAACCCAGACGAGTCATGAGTGTGTTTGCTGCTTCATCTACAGATGGAGGGGGGCCAAGTTCCTGTTCAGTATCACCTATAATAAGAAAGCATTGAAAAACATCAGTCTTTCAAAATAAAATCGTCTAGTTCTGCAACTATTCTTATATTCAGTTTTGTCATGTCTTTAGTTTTTGTATTCTAAATCTAAAAATTATAAGGTCCTTGTCTATAAACTGATTTTCCCACTTTAAGATTATAACTGAGACTCGGTGCCTGTGGCTCAAGTGGCTAAGGTGCCAGCCACATACACCTAAGGTGGCAGGTTCAAATACAGCCTGGGCCCACCAAACAACAATGATGGCTGCAGCCAAAAAAATAGCCAGGCGTTGTGGCGGGCGCCTGTGGTCCCAGCTACTTGGGAGGCGAGGCAGGAGACTCGCTTGAACCCAGGAGTTGGAGGTTGCT